>JAEIFU010003967.1:0-21572 GCA_018904235.1 Lordiphosa stackelbergi | reverse complement strand
TTTTCAACATTTTTGTGTGATTGTTTATAGAAAAACATGTCGTATTAAAAATGCCATAAAACGCAAATAGACAATAAGAAAAACAACCAGAGAAAATGTTTTTTCCGTCCAAATTTTTCAACACACAAATGTGCCGAAAGATATTTTCGGGCACAGGAAGAAGCAGAGTGAGAACGAAAGCAAGAACCAATGCGTTAGCCTTGAATGGTTGTGCTTGTGGTGGTGGGGGCCTAGAGAAGGCGATTCACACGTGGCATAAAATGTTACAGGAAATGTTTTTAACATTGACCTAGGCGCTTGTCTCGGGTTGATTGGCATATTGTAAATATTTACAAAACAGTCGAAATGTCAACGACTCGAGTCAATGTCTGCTGTGCTGTGGGCTGCTCGTTAATATTTGTGATATAATTTTGTAATGCAACATGTGATTAAATAAATTTCACTCTCGCGCGCTTCAAGTTTTATTGAACTCTAAAACAAAACTCCGGCAACATTGAAATTGGCAATGGGAAATCATTTCGGCCAGTAACCGCACTCACACGAGTACTGTGTACCTTGACATGTGTTTTGCTCGCGTAAAGAGCGTTACTTTGGTTCAGCTGTTGTCAGGGGTTTTTTCAGTATGTGTGTGGGGTGGCAGAAAGACCCAAAAACCAACACCCTCTACTCCACAAGTACCCACGAGAGACAGAGAGCGCCACAGAGATAGAGAGAGAGAGAGAGATCTCTCTGGCACACAGACACACACAGCCACCACCCGGCTCACTTAGCTCTCCAGGCCGCTTTGTTGTGGTCTCTCTTGCTGATTAAGCGCTCTCTGAGCGCGTTGCTCAGGGTCGGTCTCTTGGCTGTGGCCGAAAAAAAAACTGAACAAGATCCAATGCGAATGTTGATTTTCCTTTCATTGACTAACTGCGCCTCGCAACGTGCAGATCGTTCGTGCTCCGTTGTCGTCGTCGTTGTCGTCGTTTTGTTTCGTCGTTGCGCGAGTTTACCGAGCAGAAAGTGATTTTTGATTAAGGATCTAACTATGCCCCTTAGAAAGGCTACTTAAAATACAAAAAAAAAGAAAAGAAAGAAGCCGAAGAAAGTGTAGAAAATGCTTATGTCCGCAGACAGTTCCGATTGTCAGCCCAGTAGCAGCGCCATGGAACAACCTTCCACAAGTAGCGCCAAGACCTCAGTGATATGTCTAGGATCCGCTCCTTCCATAGCACCCACCCAAGTGGTTCCCTCCAGCACCACCTCCACAAGTAATCAACTTTTGATGGGTCGTTCCCATTTGGAGAATGCTCTCAAGTTACCACCCAATACCAGTGTGTCCACCTATTATCAGCATAGTAAATTGTTAAATGGACAGTCCAACAGCAACAGCTCCACCACAACAACAACAAGTGCTAACAACAACAACAACACAAGTGTGATCTATCCCAGTGCTGGGGACTATCATCATCGCAGCCTGGTCGCACCTGTCACAGAAATGGATACTGTGCCGCCCACAGGTGTGCCCATGGCCAGTAAAATGCCGCACAGTAATGTTATCTATGTGAATAAAACAAGTTCCATCTCATCGGTGGTTAGCACCAGTGAGGTGTCAGTGGCCCAGAACTATGAAGCCAACATGATGTATCCACCCACGCATGGATTCCCATCATCGCATCATCAGCATCATCCACAGTCCCATCATTCGCATCATCCCAGCCAAATTGTGGTAGTACCAGCCGATTCGCGTCCCCAGACACCGGACTATATCAAGTCTTACCCAGTTATGGATACAACTGTGGCCAGTTCGGTCAAAGGCGAACCCGAGTTGAATATTGGTGAGTGATGCAAATTTTGGTTAAGCAAACTTCCGTGTGTTTGGCTTGACCTTGGCAGATGTTCTGCTGCTTCCGTTTCTAAGTCAACTTTAGGCCTAGAGGTTGTGTTTTTGTTTTTTTCAACTCCTCAGGCAAAACAAGGTCGTTCCGCATGCGAAATTTGCTTGAGAAGTTCATGAGAGTTCAATTAACTTTTAAACGAAATATAACTGTACCAATGTCAGGCGGCGGTTTTTTTGTTTATGACTAAAAGGAAGTTAATGCACTTTATGAGTAACCGGTTCAACTTGTGCATTTCATTTAGCAGTTCAAGCGATGAGTCAAGGTGGTCATCTTCCCCCATTTAAGTGGGTTGGTGACTGAACCAAACTGGTTGGTTCTGAAGTTTTCCTGAAACTTGAATAATATTCTTTCGAAAACCTTGGACATCATATCAATTATATATCAAATTTATTAATAGAACAAGAAATCATATTCTGTCTGAAGAAACTTCTAACTTTATTTTGTTGCATTTCGGGTGTATTTTCATAAAATGCTGTAGCTTTACCGAGGATTCTTTCAAAAGATTACAAAGGCTGGGGAGCCCTCTAGAATAAGTTGGAACATTAACATTAACTGCACTCTGGAAACTCTAAATATTCTACAGATGGTTCGGTATCGGTATTTAGGTTACTTAATCTGTCGGGTTTAGGGTTTCTAATGTTAGGAAAACGCCTGCTTTATATAACTCAATAAATTTTCCATTTTAAGGTAAAATGTAATCATTTGTGTCCATTTATCAAAATTCAGTATATGTGTAGCCTTTTAGGTAAAAACCGATTAGCTTTGAGAAACATTCTTTTTATAAAGCTTATTGTAGGTCTTCTTATAAGATTTCGACAAGAGAAATGGTCGATAAAATTCCATGATGGATATTGTTCTCCTTCATATAAAGAGATTCTAATAAAGACTGATGCTAGTGAACTTTACTCTTATTGATTGTATTAATATAGAAAGAAGTAGAGCAAAATCAAATCTATTTGTCTTCTTCCTTCATTTCTTTGATGGTTCGGTTCTGTTTAGAAGTTTAATAGAGACAAAATGTCAGAACTTCGGATTCAATTTGGAAGAAAAACCTACGTACATTTAAGCTTGACAGTTCACAACATATTAGTCCTTAAGTCTTACATATTTAGAACCATGCTCCTTTCTGGCTATAGCAAAAATTTTATTCCCAGACCAGCTCAAGCTGAATTCTTTTTAAACGGTTTTGTCAACCAAATTTTGTTCACAAATTAAGCCAAAAAATTCTATATAATGAAATAAAGCATCTTGGTATGAGATGAAAGGGTTCTAAAAATAAACCAATAAATTTTCCAACACTAGTCCGAATTAGCCAAAAGTATTGTAAAAAATTTATTCCAAAATGTTTCCAAACTCTTAAAACAAGCTCGAAATTTTCTAAATGTATAAATAAATGTATTAATAAATTAGCTAAAATTAGCCAAAAGCTTTGTAAAAATTGATTTCAAAATGTTCCCAAATTTATATAAATTTTTTTTTTCTAAAATGCAACCAAAATGGTCTTAAAACTTAAAATTAATTTGGTAATAGAGTCCCTTAATGAACTTTCATTATTGCACCTAGGCAATGGTTAAGAACTAATGGAATAAATTCAGCACTCTTTGATCACCTGCTTCTTTACCCTCCCTACCTTGATTCATGGTAGGTAAATATGTTCATACGACCCTGACGACCGCTCAATACCCCTTTTTTAAGTCACATCGCTGCCCCACGAAATCAATTTTACATAATCATAATTATTTAGTTTATTTATAAAACTTATCTTAAACTTCAAGGATATGCTTTATGATTTCAGATCGAATAAAAAAATATTCAAGATTGAAAATATTTCAAAATAATCCAAGCGTATAAATAGGCGTTATACTCGAAGAAGAGAATACTTAAGAAGATGATAATGAAAGAACACTTGCACAGAGAAAAAAATGATATTTTTTCATTTTAATTTTACTTCGATATAAAAAAAATATCAAATTGATCTGTTAAAAATTTCAATTCGATACTTTTTAACATATAATTATAGCATTTTTAGTATCATTCGAAACTATTTAATATGAATTTAAGTGAATGATATTATGAAAGATGTTATCTTTATAATTGTTCATTTCAATCAATGAATATAAAAATGAATTTGATCTTTATTCTCTGTGTGGCTTTCAATTTGAACGTTCACGACTTATTCCATAGCTGAAGATTCTTACGACAGACAACACATATCTTTATAAAAACTTTCATGCTGAGTTCTAATTAAATTCTAATTAACAAAATTTTGTATACCAGAAAGTTTGGTTGTGCAGCTAATACAATTTTAAGTCAAAGGCTGGCATAGTTCTCGTTATATTAAATTTTTATGGACGAATCAATTAGGATGCAACTAATCTGTTCAGTGGGCAACAAGAAAGAGTGATCTAAGCAAATCGACCGCTTAGCTAACTGCATGGTTGTTTATCGAATCTATGGAAGGGCTTAGCATTGACTAGGATGTGTGAACCAAATTCCACAAAATTCCGAAATATCAATTTTCAACACAAATCGACCATCACAGTTTCATAGTTCAGCAATGAAGCCTGTCCAAATCATGGCTGATTTAGCATTGATTCATTACTTTTACTAGTTTCACTTAAACCAAAAAGAATTATTGCTGGTGTTTCACATCCATTCAGAACTTTTAGCACGAATTCAACAAATTTGATTGTGTTGATTATTATTTTTGAGTTCTGACAGTCTTGAAGTAAGTGAGCAATATAATTGCTAATTCCTTTAGACGGAACTGTCAAATAAAGACAAATGCTTGCTGTTGTACCAGTTTTCTGGAACGTTTCTGAAACTTCTCTGCACGCTCTTGAGAGAGTGTAATCATTAGTTGAACTCTAAAATTATGTCTTTACAGCAATAACTAACGTTCAGAACTGTAATCTGTATTGATGTGATCTTGATACCTATATTTTTTTTAATAAAATGTATTAAATTTTGTTTTTGCCACAGTCAAACAGACTGAATAGAAAAATCTTAAAAATGCAGCTCTTAAAAAAATACCTTAAAATGTCTCTTGGTTGTTTCTGTGAAAGAAAATTTGTACACAAAATATATATATATAGACGAACGATCATTAACTTCTAGAAGCAATCAGAAGGCAGAATTTTTAAACGGCACTTTGGTATACTAAAAGTATGCTATTGAAATCATTACACTTAAAAATTGAGGTCTTTGAGAAAATAAAAGTGATTTCAAAGTAAATTTTGTATTTACATTAAAATCAAAATCTGGAAAGCCTAAAAAAATCTTTTGAAAATTTACTTATTCTTATACCAAATTTTGCTTAAATTTTCGTAGGTTCTCTCAGAGGGCGTAGAATTTTGTTAAAGCGGCTTGCACTTTGAAACTAAACTTGTTTCTTAGCTGGACTTCTTTATTTGTAAAATGAGAGGAATAAGACTGGCTACTCGATCATATGAAAGTAAAACCGTACACATTTAATCTACTTGGCAAATCGCTCATTTTTCCTCATCTAATCTTGAGCGGGCATATTTTGCCCCTTAACATATAAATTGTTAACGTTTTTAGAGATTTCTGGGACACACCCGAAAATGGTCTTAAGATCACCTATGTTAGGATATCTAATTTTCCCCCTGGATTAAAGATCTCTCCCTTTTGTATCGGCCCTCTGCCACCTACACATCACCCTACGAAAAATTAAGCAAAAATTGGTATTTATCTTACTTTCAATTTTAGTTTTTGTTAGTTTTCACTTTTGTTCAAAGTGTCTCCGCACTCAGCAAGCGCGGGTGTCCCAGGTCTTTGAACGCTTAATAAAATTTCTAAAATGCACAAATAATTGTGCCAATAAAAATAAACACGAGCGAGCGGCGCGCGCGTTCGTTGGAGAAAAACTTTCCAAGCAAAAAAGTTCAAACGCCGCCTACGAAAAACGAAAAACCCGCAAAAAAAAAAAACACAACAAAAAGCAAATAACTTTTCTTTTGCACAATTGTAGCGAGGCAAAGTCGAACCGTACGTAAGTTGCTGCACGAGACTTTCACCGATATTCAACAAAAAGGCTGCGAGGCAGCGGGACGAGGAGTCATTAACCCGTTGGTGGTTGCCAATGTAAAAATGTCAAAGACAATTTGACAGCGAATTTAAATTAAGAGAGGCGACTCGACTTGAGTTTTTGGCCATAAATTGCCGCTGCCGGCCGAGCGCAGTGAAGCCTAGTGAAAACGTGAAAAGTGAATTGCAATTGCAATTGCATTTTCACTTTCGTTTTCGCAATTGAAATTAAAAACTTGGCAAACGGATGCAACAGCAACAGCAAAAAAAAACATATCACATGGCAACATGGGGTAGCAATGAACTTGGTTTGGTCGCATATCAAATGCAGTCGGTCGCCCAGTTTTGCTTTTGTTTTTCTTTCGGAGAAATGCAACGCCAACAGACAAACAAAATAAATAAATAAAATAAATATTATTTTGGTTTTAAGTGCGCGACAAACAAATTTCACTTTCAATTTGTCAGGCATGAAATATGCGAAGGCATAAATAACAAATATATTTAGTTCCTGAAATTTAGTTAAAAGGGAAATTATGTGGAAGAAAATGAAAAGGCTGACAAGTCTTAATTTAACAATTCATGAAAAAGAGAAACGTCAAAATATTTACCAGTGCTCGAGCAGCTTACGGCCGCGTAGACACTGAACCTTAAAGAAACAAATTAGAGATGATTTCGAAAACCGAATTAAAATATACGGATATTTATAAATCTTCAGAAGGTCAAAAATTAGATTATAAAATTAAAGGAATTTTATACAATTCCTTAGAAAGTTATCTTTAAGATTTCGGGTCATGCTAAATTTGGATAAATTCCTCTAACTCCAAATGTGAAATGGCGAAAGCTTGTTGAAATAAGTTCAGTTACGAAAATATTGAGCCGCGTCCAGACAAAAATTTGTGATTTGGAACGGTTTTAATATTGCAAAAACATTTATCTGTGCTCATTGCCAAATCATGAATGGGTCGGAAAGTGCGAGCATGAATTCGAAGTCAATTCATCAAATGTGGCTAGGCGAGGGCAGCCAGCTTAATGTTGCTTTAGTGCTGCCAAAATAATAATTGCGTCAACAGGAACAAATTTGATTTTGCAAATTACAGAAATTGAATTAAGAATATGGCAGATTATTTTGAAAGCTTATCTTTCGATCCATTACTTTCCAGCGTGCCTGGCATAACCTCAAACTCAATTCCTAAGAATTTTCATCACATTCTCATCATGCATTATTTTGCACATCATCTCACACACACTTTCCCCTGACTCATTTGCCTCAAGCCATTGACATTCCTCAACCACAAATAATTCCCACGCCTCGATCAATAACCTTCAGGTTCAACCATGTTGCTCCAGAATGTTTAAGACCCTGTCGAGTTAAAAACAAAAGATCAATGTACACTTCCCCTTTTTTTTGTGTTGGAAGATCGGGTCATTAATTTCAATTGCATAACCCAAAGTCAATAAACCAAAATTCACATTTTGTATTTTTTTTTAATTTAACTCAATGAACTAAGTAGGCATTAACACGCCCCTTTTACAAGGCGGCCCACACTTCTCATGTATTCAAAAATAAATGATTTTAATTCAACTGACCTCAGTTGGGTTTTTTGAACTTTTTTGAAATTTTTATTTTATTGCACGATACATTGAACTGCCGCCTCGGTGAATAAAAAATTAAAACCTGTCCGAACATTTCCGCATTCGAAAATTTTTGGAGGGAGAACCTCTCTGTCGCTCTCTCGCTGTGTTTGTGCACGCGCTAAAAAATTTATATTTTATTTACTGAGAGTGAGAAACCGAAAATTTCAATGTCAAATTTTAATTTAGTAGAGTTTTGTTGTTGTTGTTGTTGTTTCACACAGAACATTGCCAATATGGTGTCTCTCTGCTGTTCATATCACAAACTCGAGCTGTCGGAATTAATTTGTATGTGTGTGCGTGTATTTTTGTTTGGGGTATATTTCTAGCTGATAGTATGTTTAGCCGCACTACCCTCTGCACGAGTCCCTAAGCTTCTAACTGGCTGCGTTCGTGTGAAGTGAATGAAACTTTCAAGGTCGCCTCTGTGTCTCGTTGGGTGTTTGTGTGTGTGCGAGAGTGTGTGTAGTGCGTATTAGATAATGTTTCATAGATTTTGACTGTAGATTATTTGGTTAGCTGATGAAAATATAGTTGATTTTTTTTTTTTTTTTTTGCAAATTTGGTAGGAGAATTTCAAGGTAAACCATTAGGGGAATTAGCGAACTAGACAAATTCTGTGAACTATTTATATGTATATGTAAAATATTCTTCAGAAATGAGGGGAGATTTCAGCAGCAAGAAAAATAATTTGAAACCTATTTGTTTTTATTTTTAATTATTTAAATGATTCATTCGATTTTTAATCAGATGTTATCTATTTGAGACGTCCTATATCAGATTGTTCATATAGTCTCTATGGATGTCTAATGGATTTGTATTGAATGTACACTCAAAAAAAAAAAGCAGAACGATTCGGTCTTAACAAAAAACGCTCTTGATTTTATCCTGTTTCGGTCTAGAATTTGGTAAGAACGATTCGCTCTTGAAAATTCTTAATTTGAGTACGAATCGTTCTTAAATTCTAAATAGACCGTTTCTAAATTTTCTTAATTCAAGAAAAAAAGTTTTAATTTAAGATCAATTCATTCTTAAATTCGAAATTTACCATTAAAAATTCTAAAATTGAAATAAAATTCTTGATTCAAGAAAAAAAGTTTTAATTTAAGATCATTTCATTCGTGATTTAAACAAAGAGCTCTTACTTTAAATAGATCATGATTATTTTGAGCTCCAAAAGTTCTTTAAAAAAATCCCGAATCGAGCTTAACATAAACCCCCAAATCAAAATTTAGGGAAGAATTTGGTAAGAACGATTCGCTCTTGAAAATTCTTACTTTGAGTACGAATCGTTCTTACCAAATTCTAGACCGAAACAGGATGAAATAAAGTGCGTTTTGTAAGACCGAATCGTTCTGCTTTTTTTTTTGAGTGTACACATACAAATCCATTAATTATGTTCAGAAAAATCTAGGAAATAGACCGTTAAAAACTCAAAAATAAAAATAAAATTCTTAATTCAAGAAAACAAGTTTAAGTTTAAGATCATTTCATTAAAAATTTAAAAATTGAAATAAAATTCTTGATTCAAGAAAAAAAGTTTTAATTTAAGATTTTTTCGTTCTTGATGTAAAAACGAGCTCTTACTTTAAATACAAATCACTATAAGCTTACATAAATATGTCTGGATCATGATTATTTTGAGCTCTAAAAGTTCTTAAAAATATACCAAATCGAGCTTAACATATCCTATACGTTCGCTTAGGGATTTTTAAAAACGCTCTTGAATCAAGAAATTTCGTTCTCAAACCAAGAATATTCTGGCTTATTGAAGTTTTGAAACTAAAAATTCTCGATAAAAGTACGAAAATTCTTGATTTTTCTTTCAGTGTACCCATATTACCATTTTATAATATAACATCTATTACAGTTTTATGACTAGGTTACTTTCTTCATAACATTTTTTGGTATTTGCCTGTATCGATTGGCTTGCAACTTTTATTAATACTTTTAATATCATTTACACTTGTTATGTACAAATTTTAAGAATAATATATTCACTAGAAGCTGAGTTACTTGAGAACATTTCAATTTTTAGCGGGTATGCTTAAATTGTTTCGTACGGAATGTCTGCCATAGTATGAGGAAATTTATTTTGCATGATATGTATTCTAGAATCTAGGTAACTTGGTGTAAAAATATATTTTGTTAAGTAAATATTTCGTTTAGTTCTTAAGATAAATGTTTGGAACTTTTACTAAAGCCAAATTTATTTACTAAGCTAGGTAATTGGAAATTTTAAGAATGATTTGCAGACATAAAGCTGAGTTACTAAATTTTTTCCTTTGGAAACTTTAACAATTACGTGTATAAAACTAGAACCTGAAGTTTTTGGGAGTTTTTAGATTTTTATGTAAATTTCTATAAATTTTCTAAGATTTAGATATATTTGAAACAGAAAATATATATTAACTAAATACACGAAAATTTTTATATATTATTTAATTAAACCATCAGTAGTACGCTGGCTCTAGGTCACGTTATGTTGGCACATAACTTCAAAAAGCAGGAACACAACACACCACAAAGGAGGCTAGGTGGTCATACAGCTGTTTCATTGGTACCTCTACCAAATCTTCAGTGACCTTCGCCTAATGTGGCCCCAATTTATTTAATTTTATTTATAAAATCTTCTATTACTTTTTGCAGACACATCTATTTGTAGAACCTGTTTCCGTTTTCGATTTCAATCAAATCTTACTGAATCGGAATTGTTAATTGTTATCACTACCAAAAACCGATTGTGTTATTCAACCTTTAACTTCAAATTTCCATTCGAGTCCCTTAATGGTCAAATGTTTCAACTAAATTTTCAATTCAATTCCTAGAACCAATTCGAAAAACCGAAAAAAACTTAAGCTTGGTATCTGAATTACTTGAGGACTCTAAACTTTGAAGTGAACATTTCATTTCATCTTTATATAAAATTTTCTTTTATTTAGTCTTAATGTAAAGTATTTACTCACTGTCATCGTTTTTGAAAGTTTTAAAGAAAATGCTCGTGTTTCATTTTAAAGATCAAGTGATACAAATTATCCAACCAGCTTAAATCAAGCCCACATTTCAACTTCAACTAATCATTAATCACTGGTCATCGATCATGACTCAGTCATCGTATCAGCTCAGAGTTACATGAGTTACAATCTTATCTTACCATTATGTGAGTTCATTATCTTGTGTTACAAAACTAGGAAGTGTTTTTTTTTTATTATTATTGTTAAATTCTTATCATAGAATCAATGTTTTGGCTAATTCATTTGAACTTGAAATTCTAAAAAAAAGGTGGTTTTATTTAATTAAATTAATTGTTTTGAAAAGCAAAATACAGAAATAAACAGACTGGCACACATTTGAAATTCTATGAATGTGGGCGTTGAAAAGAATAGAATGCCACGTTTCTATCTGCGTGTTGTTGACGTCATTGGAACAACAAAATAGCCGAATTGTGATTTATATATATTGAAAACTTGCTTTGTAATAGATTTGCTCATGGATTACCAAATGTGATTCTTTATAAACAAAAGCGACAAGGTCAACTGTTTGGCTTTGCTACCGCCTCCCTGTGTGTCTCTCTCTCTCTCAAACTTGAAGTGTTTGTTAATCGGAGACACGTGTAATGGGCTGATAAATAAATTTTTGTTGTATTTATAAATGGTGTAATACGATTACATACGTGGATATGTGTGGATTGATGGGTTTCAATAGGGTAATTGTTAGGGATTGTTTGGCTGGGCAGTAAAATATCAATTTGTGTGTATTATAAAACTGGAATGGGTCAAGAGATTAAAATTTTAATAATAGTTGGAAAGTAATAAAACGTGTTATATTTTTAAAAGTTTTATTTATCTCCCCATAAAATAAACCCCTGCCAAACTCAGTCAGTGGCTGATTTTCCGTTTTTATGGTGGCGTGCGAAAGATCACACGAGACGATGACGATGACGCTGCTTCAATGCAAAAGTGCAACGATCTGCAGTGCGAAATGTCAGTGAACTTACCGGAGAGACCATAAACCAGAGAGACTGAGCAAGTGTGTGTGTGCGTGTCTGGCACAGAAATAGCAAAAGCAACCATACTCCACTTGATCATGATCAAGTTGATAATGATGGCCATGGCAGCGTGAAGATCACACTTTTTGTTGTGGTAATTGTTTGTTATTTACGTTTGTTTACACGGCGTTTCAAGTCTTTTTTTGCTTATACTAATTTGTTGTATTTGCGCTGGCGGCATTTAAAGAGAAAGACTTTCTTGCTTACAGGTTCTTTGGGTGCTCAAAACTGGTTTGCCGGTCTAAAGAAAGCCTTTCTTTCTCTCCCTCTCTCTCTCTCTCTCTGTTTGGGTGGCTCTCTTCTTGTTCTTTCTGCTATTTACTTTCTTCTTGTTGGCCTTTCTTATTTGTCCACTTGTCTGGAGAAAGTTACGTAACCGTCGACGCCTGCAATTGTTTGTTGTGGTTGGTTTGGTTTTGGTCTGGCCAAGAACGAGCTCAAGTTCAACAACAAGTTTTTTTTGCTTGGTTTTTGTTTTGATGCTTTCTTCGTTAAGCAGAAGAAAGTATATTACGTCTTTGTTTACTTTCTTCTTGGCGGAGATGGTGTGTTGGTGATGAGAGTAAAAGTTGTGAGTAAGCTACAGGGGATTAAGTAAGAAATTGGATAATTTAATGAGATTTAAATTGTTATCAATGAGCTTGGTAAAATTGATAAATAGTGTATCAAATGTGACTTTATGAGCTGATTTGGATTTTATTTCTGATAGTTTTACTTAGGCATAAATAAGTAAATTTTTTTTGAAATGATTAAATACGATTTAATATAGTTAGTATAGATTTGAAATTATTTGATATGATTTGATATGATTTGATATGATTTGATAAGAATTTTCTATAAGAAATCATATAATTTAATCTATTTTCATATGTTTAAAAAATGATTTAATATGCTTTGATTTGCTTAGATATGATTCAATACGATTTGATATGCTTTCTTCAAAGGATTTGATGTGATATGAGATGATTTAAAAAGCTTTCATATGATTTGAAATGATTTGATACTATTTGATTTTATTTAAAATGATTGAATACGCTTTGATTTGATAAAATATAATTTGAAATGATTTGATAAATATTTGCTAATTTAAATATGCAATATGCAATAATATGATGTGATTTGATACGATTTGTTATGATTTCATACGATTTAAAATGATTTGACATAATTTCAAATGATTTAAAATACTTTGATATGATTTGAAATGATTCGATACGATTTGTTATGCTTTCTTGAAAGTATTTGATGTAATAAGATATGATTTGAAATGATTTGATATGATTTAATACGATTTTATTTGAAATGAGTTGATCAAATTTAATATGAAATGAAATGTAATGTTGATATGCTTCCCTGCAATAATATGATATGATTCGATACGATTTTATATAATTTTATACGATTTGAAATAATGTGACATAACTTAAAATGATTTAAAATACTTTGATACACTTTGATATGATTTGAAATGATTCGATACGATTTGTAATGCATGATTGATGTGATAAGATATGATTTGAAATGATTTGATATGATTTAATACTATTTGATTTGATTTGAAATGAATTGATAAAATTTGATATGAAATGAAATGAGTTGATATGCTTCCTTGCAATATTATGATATGATTCAATACGATTTTATATAATTTCATACGATTTGAAATAATGTGACATAATTTAAAATGATTTAAAATACTTTGATACACTTTGATATGATTTGAAATGATTCGATATGATTTGATATGCTTTTAAAAGATTTGATGTGAGATGATTTTATTCCTATATAATTTTAAATAGTTTGATGCTTTTTGATATAATTTAAAATGATTTGAAATGGTTTGATACCCTTTTATATGATTAGATTTGATTTTAAATGATTTGATATGATTAAATACTATTTGATTTGATTTGAAATGAGTTGATAAAATTAAATGTGAAATAAAATAAGTTGATATGCTTCCTTGCAACAATATGATATGATACGATACGATTTTATATACTTTCATACGATTTGAAATAATGTGACATAATTTAAAAATGATTTAAAATACTTTGATACACTTTGATATGATTTGAAATGATTCGATATGATTTGATATGCTTTCAGGAAAGGATTTGATGTGAGATGATTTTATTCCTATATAATTTGAAATAGTTTGATGCTTTTTGATATAATTTAATATGATTTGAAATGGTTTGATATGATTTAATACTATTTGATTTGATTTGAAATGAGTTGATAAAGTTCAATATGAAATGAAATGATTTGATATGCTTCCTTGCAATAATATGATATGATTTTATACGATTTGATAAGCTTTCATACGATTTGAAATGATTTGACATAATTTAAAATGAGTTGAAATAATTTGATATGATTTGAAATGATTTGATACGATTTGAAATGTTTGATTGATGGATTAGAATTTGAAATGATTTGATATGATTTAATACTATTTGATTTGATTTGAAATGAGTTGATAAAATTTGATATGATATGAAATGATTTGATATGCTTACTTGCAATAATATGATATTATTTTATACGATTTTATATAATTTCATACGATTTGAAATGATTCGATACGATTTGATATGCATTCTGGAAAGGATTTGATGTGAGATGATTTAATACCTATATAATTTGAAATAATTTGATGCTTTTTGATATAATTTAAAATGATTTGAAATGATTTGATATCCTTTTTTATGAATTGATTGGATTTTAAATGATTTGATATGATTTAATATGCTTTTATATGATATGAAATGATTTACTCGGCTTTCATATTATTTGATTTTGATATAGTTTAAGAATGATTTGATATAATTTAATAAGATTTGATAGGATTTGATGAGATTTTATATGCTCTCTTGAAATGATTTGATACGATTTGAAATGCCTTCAAATGATTTGATTTAATTTAAAATGATTTTGATATGATTTTATTTGATTTTAAGTCACAAATTCCAATGAAATGCTAAAATTTGTAACTACTTAAATTTAGTTCAATCCAATGTTCCACCCACATTCTTTACCCTCATATTAATCCATCTTTTCTCTTTCATTTACAGAATTTGATGGCACCACCGTGCTGTGTCGTGTCTGTGGAGACAAGGCCTCCGGTTTCCATTATGGAGTGCATTCCTGCGAGGGCTGCAAGGTAAGTTCAATTTCCTTTCATCTTTTTCTACTGCTTTGGTCGTGTGCTTGCCACGTGCAACCACCGACTTTCAGTCTGACATTGAACTCATTTGACCTCGCCGGTAGTGTAGACCAAACCAAGGGGTAACTTATCCTAATCATACTTTATTTCTATTTGAGGGTTGTTTTCTTTCTTTTTTTTTTTTGGCAGCAACAGGCTTAGTTGAATGGATGCCCTTGCCCTTCGAATTCGATTTTCGACAATTGCGTTGCAGACACCAAACCTGCCGTCGTCTGCGAATTGTCCTTGCATAAATTGCGTCGTAAAAAAATAAATCAAAAAGAAGAAATAAAGCAACCACCAGGAGAACCAGAACGAAATTCAGTGTTTTTGTTTCTCAGCTTCGGGGGCCCTTTTTTCTGTTGTTGTTGTTGTTGTGGCTGTCTGTGACATTGAAAATGCCGGCAAGTTCATTCGCCCAGCTAAGAATGGCGATTAGCGCGTCGAGAGCCAAGATCTCCACTCAAGGAGCTAGAGATGGGAAAAAAATTGGCAAAATATCGCACTGATACAGTAGGTGCCTTTGATCCCAGATGTATGGGAAAATTATTCATGTATTCAGAAATTATTCAAAATTGATCAAATTATGTAGCCTACTTTAAAGAGTTTTTCGGGGTCTTTTAGTTAGTAAGAAAATTTTGATCTTTTTGAATTTCACTTTCCCATCCCTAATTTGCGTTTGCCTTAACCTTGGCAAAGTAGTTTGCCCTATTCCCTTATATTTTGCACACAACAGAAAGCCACCAAGTTTATAGCCTCAATGACGTGTCCTTGAATTAGGTTAACAACAGCCAGTTGAGTTTCGTTCTCTCTGCTGCCCTCTCTCTTTCTCTCTTCTCCTGTTGATCGTCTGGCTTTTGCCATCCTTGTATTTTTTATTTTTTTTAGTGTTTTTTGGACGTCTGCACGTCTGAAATTTCAAACTTTCAACCACAAGCGAATGCAGTTCATTGACTTTAAATGTTTGAAAAACTTAACCAGGCTTATAAGCAACAGCTAATAATCAGTAGGTAGGCCTATTAACAAACACACGCGTTTTTTTTTTTTGAAGTTCAAGGCTATAGTTATTCAGCCGTGAGCAAACCTGTCTGCGTTTCGCTTAACGTACGCACTTTTAGGAAGCAAGTTTTGCACAAATATTGCTCATACGCCGCTTCCGCCCGAGCCGAGTTGGGAATCGTTAGGCCCAACTGGCAACCTTCATTTTGTCTATTCACCTCTATTTTGTGTGTAAGACACATAGAAACGTATTTCGGCGATTGTGGGAATGACTTCATGGGCTTGAGTCATTTTGAGTTAGATCTAAACTGGCTTTTTGACTATCTCAACCATTAAATGTTTAACCAAATTCTGACACATGTTGATGTCAAATTTTTTTTGGTAGATTTTAACTTGTTTGGTGGGGCTGACGAAGTGCTGTGAAAATAAGTTAAAAGAAGTTATAAAGTTTGAAAATGTATAGAAAGAAAGTGAATGGTTAAGAAAGAGTGACACTTAGAGGACTCATTCAATTTTGATTAAAACAATTAGGAATAAAAAAATTGACAGATTCTCCGGGCAATCTGGAATATGAAATTTAATTAAAACAATCTGTAATCAAAACCTATTGCATAATTTCAGGCGGGATTTTTTTTCCATTAGAATCCCCAAGTTTTTTTTCGCTAATACAAGTAGTATATAAACGAAATTTTGCAAGTTGTTGAAGGCGTGAAAAGCATCAAGACTGCTGATGGGAGAATTTTGGAGATCCTCGAATTATAATAAATCGTGGACCTTGTACCGGCTAAAACAAACTTTAAAAATTTTGCTTCAGCTGTTTGATCTGACTGACTGATAAATCGACGCACAACTTAAACGACTAACGTTAAGAAACTGAATGTGTTCGTTCGTTGTGACGAACGGAATCAGAAAAGTCCAACCAAAAGTACGAACTATTAGTATGAGAAAAGGAGAAGTTTCCAGTCTCCATTTCCAGCCATATTTGAAAATAAACTTTAAGTTGCTTAAAATAAAAAACAAATAAAATATCATTACGAGTTTCCAGATATTATTGTGAGGCTGAAATATGATTGATAAAATTGGTTTAAAAGGTTTTTTGGAACACAGAGAGAAATATCCGTTCGAATTGTAACGAAATCATAAACTTTTGTTGACGATAGTCTGCTAAGCACGCTTTTTCGATATTCATGAACATTCGTTCACATTATGCTAAGAACATTTTGTTCTCACACATGAACGATTTGGGCTTGTCCTATTAACATTTTGTGCTGAACTTACGAACTCCTTGGTTATGTCTTAGGAACAATTTGTGCTTGGTTTATGAACGATTCAGGCAAAGGAACGATTCACCTTTGCAATTATTTATTATTAGCGTAATAATTTTCTCTGTGAATGATCCTAATTACCGAACCAATTGAAAATTGAATGAGAAATAAAACAAATAGGATCCCCGTCGTAAAGGCTGTTGACTTAAAACCTTTTGAACAGACTTCCTTCTTCTTAATGACTTTCTTCCCACAATCGCGTCGATTCAGATATGGGACTTCATTTTGTTAAGAAATGACTGAAAACTGTAGGCTTAAAGGTTGTGGGGGTTTCTGTTCGGGCTAAAATAGAGATTTTCTTACTTGAATCAAGAATGTTAGAAGAATGCAACTTTTGATCCAAGAACGAATTTCTTGATTCAAGTATGAGTTTTGTAGTCCAAAAATTAACCCATAACTAAAAGAGGGATTCAGACCTGTTTTTAGAGATGCTGATCATTGTGTTCCATATTGTAGTAAGAAAATTTAATCTTACCAAGCAATTTTTCGAGGAGATTTACAAACCAACCGTATTATTGCAATTTCTTGCTTATAAAATCCGATTTAGAACGGATATAGCTCAATTTTAAGAAACATTTTTTCGATAATTATACTTTTTTCTTGGTATATTGTTATCATATTAAAGGAAAAATGAAAAGCATAAACTGTTTATTTAGGCATATGGAATAGATTTTATTACTAAAACTTCTAGGAATGAGTTCCTAAATTCTTTTTCAGAAAAGAAATTTAATCAAAATTTCTTAACTGTTAAGTTTAAAAGTAGAATAAATACTATTATAAAATTTTTGTGTTATTTCCGATAAGATTCCGCTGCCAATTGCCAATAAGTGTCTTAAAATGAGTGAAATAAGTGTTCAACGGTATCTTAGAAAAGCTTTTAATCCAAGTTCAATTTAAGCTGACTTGAACTTAAGCTAAGAATTCTACCTTAAACAACAGTTGAGCACAGATGTTCACAACAGAGTTGCATTCTAAAAACAGCCGTGTCTCCCATTTTCACTTTCGCAAAACTTTTGGCGATTTCAAATCGGTTTGTCAAAATTTTTTATAAATCGCAAAATTTTTATGAAAATGCATGTTGTGATAAAATTAATTTTGGAAGTAGACCAGACCCCAAACAATTTTACAATATTCTTTTTGAATCAAACCATCAATCGTGCGTAGCTTTTATGTTTGCACAAACTTCAAAAATCAGGAACAAACAACCACAAAGGAGTCTAGGTGGTCATACAGCTTTTCTTGGTACTCTTCCAAATCTTCAGTGACCTTTTACCTAATTTACTGGCTAAAATAGTCTCCTTCTTCTCATATTGATTTCGGATCACGATCCCCACCAATTTGTAAATATTTTTATTTCAAGATCTCAAGATGATAAAACAAATCTTGACCCATTTTAGTTTAGTTTTTATTTTTTTCCAATTTTATTTGAAGCTCATTTACCACTGCAATTCAATCAACACGCCCGCCCGCCCTACCCAAAGAAATAAAAGCGAAATTCCCCCAAAAAACTTAAAACATCACAAAAGTGAGAGAGAGAGAGAGAGAGTTTCCGAGAGAGAGCCAGAGAGTAACTTTACTCTCTGCTTTTATGCGTACGTTCGCTTCGCTTCTCCTGCTTCTGCCTCTGCCTCTCTTTTGCTTTGACATTGAACGAGTTCATTCACATTTGCTGCTGCACACAGATACACCACACACACTCACTCGCACTCACACTCATCCAACGAATACACCGAAAAACTACACGAAGCATAAAAAACACACAACTGCCGAGGGGCAAAAACGCAATCGAAAACAAAGAATAACAAATAAATAAATATGCTAAATAATGTAGAAAGAATAACAATATGTTAGGTAATAGCCCAAGAAGCAGGCGCAAGCGGAACAGATGATAGCTGACCAAAGCATTTGACTAGTTTTTTATTTATGTTTCTTCCCTGTTCTTTCTTATCCCCGCCCTTCTCCATAAATTTGTTGAAAAACAAAAAATTACCTGAGTCTATAATTTTTGGTTAGTTCCAACATTGAAATTGGGTCATTAAGGCAGCAGGCAATGAATGTGTGAACCGTCGTAGGCATTTGGGATAGGATATATACATGAGGGGGGGGGGAGGGGGAAAGAGTGCGAGCGGAGGGTGAGTCATCCATTTTTGGGGTAGCAGGTGAGCTGAGCTCAGGTAGAAATGAAATTTACTTTAAAAATTAATTCTTAACACTCAGTAAAATAAACCAACTGGCAGTGTTTTAGATCGAATGGGTTTAGAATTTATGCAGTTTGGTGCAGAGAACCTTCACTTGGTTTTAAATTAGGAACGAAACCTTTTAGAAACGAAAAACAACTTTTCGTACTTAAGAAATTTAAGAAAAGTGCGTTCTTTATTCTAATACAAAATATGTTGGATTGAGCACCAAATAGACTTAAGCTAAGTTCACACAGGCAAATAATTTGACAAATTTTTAGAAAATTTTGATAAAAATTTGAATAAATTGAACATATTTGATCAAATTTTTAGTGAATCGACCATTAGTTTATGTTTTATGTCCTGCAAAATCTGCAATCATGGCTATTTAGCCCAATTTTAAACAAAATTTTCTAAAAATTTGTCAAATTATTTGCCTGTGTGAACTTAGCTTTACAATGCAAAGGAAAAACGAATTTCTTTATCGAATATGTTCCTCTTTTGATGAGTCAGCGTAAATTTCAATTGGTTTCGATTCTTTTTTACTTTATTTGAAATATTGTTTCATGAACAAATTGAATTTTATGGTCCTATAGCCAAAACATTTACCTTTTGTATTGGGATTGACTTTAGAATTTGCTAAATTTCAATCTATAAATTGATAAATATTTAGCTCTTATTTTAAGGGGGTATTCTCCATGTCGAGGCTGTTTTATGGACCTTTTTTAAAAAAAAATCTTATTTGAAAATGCAAAGAGTTTTTCCAATTCTGTTTATTTTATTATGTTACAAATAGATTAAAGTAAACAAAAAAATTTTTACTGCTTCGATGCGAGGGCTGTTCCAAGGCGTTAGTTATTGGCCATCAAAATCTATTTTTGTCCTTTTGTATGTCACACTGCTCGATCATCTGTATTTTGTTTTCATGCCAGTTATTTTTGTAGACCGGCCCTCCCTGCCTTGTTCACAAAAACTAGTCCGATTGCTTGGGGTGGAAAAGATCCAAAAGACATTCCGCTCTTTCACCGCCAAAATTAAAGACATTTTTCGACATGGAAAAAATAATTCAAAACAACTATTTCGCTCTTGTTTTTCTGCCATGTTTATTATATTTTTTTTTCAAATTACTTTAGCTAAAAGCACTTCAGCTGGTGAGGTAGAAGCAGAGTGAAGTTGCATGGTGCATTCTGGAATGCTGCGTCTGCTGCTCAAAGCATAATAAGGCCCACAGCCATTTTACATAGTCTCCACAAATGTGCTGTTAATGCAACATTGTTGTGTACATTCAACTTCGCACCTCCGTATATGCAAAAAGTTAAAGAGGCGAAGTTGTAACTTCTGCTTCTTCTTCCCTCAATTTTTGTATGAAACTTCTCGTTACTTCTGGGGGCCGCATGGGGTTTTAGCGTACAAAAAATAGTAAAATTTTTTTAAATTATGATTGAGGTTCAGACCAAAATGGTGACAACTCTAACGTCGATTTCAGTTTTAATTATCGAAATCCGTTTTTTGTTTTCGATATAAATGCTTTTAAAGTTTGGAGTAACCTTTGAAAAATGCAGTTCTAGAATGGTGACACTTCTGTGCGTTTAGTAGAACTGGAGAAAAAAAGTGGTTTGGCACATTGTATTTGTTGTGTTTAAGACTACATATTACAACATTACCAAAGGAACGATCAAAAAGATTTTAAAACCTTTTGAAATGTTCTTAATATAATTCGCAACAGTCTTAAATCAAGTATTTCGGTATTGGGAAAACAAAAGAATTTCGTATTTGAATCAAGCACTTATATAATTACTATACCTATGGGCACCGCTTGTACAAAGATGCACAGAGCCAGCTTACAGCCGCGTAGACGCAAATACAATTGAAGAAAATATTTCTCAACCAACCAAAAAAATGAAATAGAAACAGATAACCGATTATTGCGAGTGTCTGCTACACACGAAATCAGTCTTCCCCAATAAATCTTTTTTAATCTAATTAATGCTATAGGGCCGACTTCACATCTTCTACATGGAGGAATCGTCACATAAATTAATTAAATTGGGAGAACAGAAATCGGCCCTAAATCTAATGTTTTGTTTAATAAATCACATGAATTGGCCCAAACGCACACTGGTTGTTTGTCGTTCGAATCTTTCAAGAGGCACAGAGAAGAGAACACATTTGATTTGTTGTTATACTACGCCTAGCCATAATCTAAGGCTACTCCTGGCTATCTGAGATCTGAGCACCCCCTGGGGGTAGATA
>JAEIFU010003966.1:0-21597 GCA_018904235.1 Lordiphosa stackelbergi | reverse complement strand
TCTCTTTCAATTCCATGTTATTATTATAAAATTATATTAACAAAATAAAGAGAAGATAGCTTTGGCTTGACCAAAGTTTATATACACCCTTGCAGCTGGTATAATTTATTTAAATATAAAGCTTGTAAATGATTTTTATTGAAAATTAAATGATCAGACAGATAAAAATCCTGTGTAGAGACAACCCTTTAGAGACATCGTAAATAGAAAACCGTGAGTAAATATAACACCGTGTAAATAGTGTAGAAATAAAAAACCCTCCTATTCAAAATACTGCAGGTGAAATTTTCCATTGCAGTTCTCAATTTAAGACGTTAAAAAGGGCAACACACAGACAGATGGGTCTGATAAGAGATTTAAATTATCTTGAAACAGTGCGTAAGTCTAAAGGCCTGTTTTACCTACCCAATCACAAATGCAGCTGGTAAAAATCAGAATTTTTTTCGATTTTTTAGCACCGACACGAAAGTTCCAATACAGCAGCTGCCTCGTTTAAACAGTCCCTAACCTTCAATGCCTCCTGACATTAATCAGGAATCATTTGTTGTTAGACGCCACAAATTCAACTAAATTTCTTTCCCAACCTTAACCCTTCTCTAAAAAAAAAAGAGTTGAAGAGAGTTTTAGATTGCAAAATTCCTCATTTGACATTTAATTGGCAATTAAACGTATACAATTTGAGGCTTAATACTTCTTTGGCTCTTTGCTTCCTCTCCCCCTTTTTGACTGAAAATTCTTCTTAGAGTGGCCAATACTTGGATCCTTATCCCATTTGCTTTCTGGACTAGAGCTACGCGGCTCGCGATGGCTCAGATAGATGGGGCAACGGTGTATCCGGTGGCAGACTGTCACGTTCCAGCTTCGTATTGAGAAACTCGTCCATAGCACGCTGTTCGCGCTCGCGTTCCTTCTCTCACGGGCAGCACTGCGTTGCATCTCACGCTGGCGACGAGCCTGCTCCGCCTGGCGTCTCATCTCGTCGTTAGTTCGCACGGGTCTCAGCACAATTATTGTGGTCGCTCGAGCAGCTTGTCGAGTTGGTGGTGGTTGATCCATTTTGTTAAATGTTTTCGAAAGTAATTTAGATTTGTGATTTGATGTAGCCCACAAGCAAGGCAATGGGAAACTGAATACTTCGATATGGTTAAAGCTGACAGTTTGGTTTGACAATGTTAGAAAAGGCAACTGGATCAAAAGTTTACCAGGTAACAAAGTTGTGATTTAAAACAAATGAACGTTTATGCTAGCAGTATCATGGTTTTTTAAAATCACGGTTTTTAAAGTGTGCCTGTTTATGCATCTTTATAAAAACCATGATATTTCTGCAGTGAGGTGGCAACACAATCGGCTGATGAATTGTAGAAAAAAATAACAATTGCAAGGAATTACAATGCACACTGGTCCAAATGCCAAAAATTTTGGCAGAAGTTCAATTTTTTTTAAGAGTTTTGCAAAAACAATCTTTTTAGGGCAGTTAAAAATCATATTGGTAGGGGGAGAGTGGGGGTTGTGATCCAGTTTTGTTTTAAAAAAATTCGCAATAATCGCCAAAAATCAATATTTTTCGTTCTGTAAATTTTGTATTTTAGGTAAAAGATGCACAAAACTTTCCTCATCACTTATTTTAAAAAATAAAATTTGGGTTTTTATACACTTGAAAATTTTACTTAGAAGTTTGCAACGCATAGAAGGAATCATCTCCGACCACATAAAGTATATATATTCTTGATCAGCATGACGAGCTGAGTCGATTAAGCTTTGTCCGTCCGTCTGTCCGTCTGTCCGTCTGTCTGTTTCTACGCGAACTAGTCCCTCAGTTTTGGAGCTATCGGGCTGAAACTTTGCACAGAGTCTTCTTTTAACTGCACGCTGCTAATATGTCGGAACCGACCGGATCGGATAACTACTTCTTGTAGCTGCCATACAAATGTTCGGTCGGAAAATGGATTTTAGTGAGAAAAACTGTTTTGCTCTCAATCTAACTGCTCTCAAACACGGTCATAGGTAATATGTAATGTTTTTAAGCTGATCTGCGAAGTTTGGTCGAAGTCGCTAACCGTTGAGACAAGCTATTTCAAGTGTATCAAAACTTCGGTACAGACGAAGTTAGCTTTGCCTTTCTCGTTTTTATTTCATATCGAAAAAAGTGATTTTTGGCATTTCGAAAATTTGTGGGGTTGTGAGCCACCCATCTAAAAGTTCAAAATTCGTGTTTTTAAGCCATTATTCTTTATTAAATGAAAAAAATGAACAATTTTTCTCATATTCTGAATTAAGAAATATAAATGAAGAGTGAAAATTGATTGACGGCATCAGGCTTGTTTTCTTTTATATACGAGCACTTTTTGCTGGTGGCTGTTTTTTTGTTTGCCTTTTTAATGTTTTTTTTACTTCTTTGGAGAGTTCTTCCTCTGTTTTATTGCGCGTCATTGCAATATTCTCTTTGTAAGTCAAAGCCGACTTTTTCAAAGTGGCTCACAACCCCCATATCTCACTTTTTTTTTTTGACGTCACATAACCAAAAAGAAATTGTTACAAAAAAAACATATTTCTATCAAAAAGGCAATTGACCAAAGATATTTCCTCACTTACTTTTGTCATTACGAAAAAATTTTGTATAACATTCTACAAGTTAAAAATGAAAAAATTTGAAAAAAACATAAAAACGTTTAAATATATTTTTATGTGAAAAAGTCAGAGTCACTCCCAACAGCGGCTGATAACCCCCCAATTCCCCCGAAATTAAATTTGAAGCACTGCGAATTTAGGCAGCCCTGCAAGTCAGCTGTTCGTTTATACACATTTGCCTTTGTTTGCCGTGCACAAAAGCATATTTCAGATCAGTAAATAAAAAGCTATATATATAACATAAACAAAAGATTTATATTCCATATTTTTTTGTTTGCCTTTGCTTATATGTGTTTTTTTGTAAAGTGATGTTTTTAGCAATTCTAACCTTAAACTTGTTGTGTTCCGTGGAATAAAAATATATGTTGGATTGTCGTGGATTGACGGAACTTTAAACGCTATACATATTATTCTTCAATGTGTACATAATACGAGGATATTAATCCTTTTGCCCCTTTTTGCTCCCTTTTGCAAAAATAGACTTTGTTCGGACAACATTTATTTGAGTCGAGGCGAAATGGCTAAGTTTTGGATTGCAAATGGTCGCCAAACTGAAACCTTGGCTTATTTTGTGCCCCAGAAAAGTATCAGGAAACACACAAAAACAGTCGATAACGAGAAAGGCAAAGCTAACTTCGTCTGTACCGAAGTTTTGATACACTTGAAACAAATTGTCACAACGGTTAGCGACTTCGACCAAACGTCGCAAATCAGCTTAAAAACATTCAATATAACCCATGACCGTGTTTGAGAACGATAATATTGAGAACAAACCAGTTTTTCTCACTAAAATCCATTTTTCGAACGAACATTTGTATGGCAGCTACAAGAAGTAGTCATCCGTCCGACCCAAACTGACAATAGACGAGTAAAAATATTATAAAGAGAAAATAAAAGTTCTTAGGAAGTCAGAGGTTCGTATGTGTAATAGAAGGATACTGGTCGAGCACAGCTTACAACTGACTATGGTGGATGGCAAAGTATGAAACGCTTTAAGTGAGTCATCCTCTGCTAAATGTTACGTATGTACCGCAAAACCGACTGAAATGAATGACTTGGCCAAATGTACGGTTTTTCGAATACTTTTTACATTTGTCATACAAGTTGGAAATCAAAAAGTGGCAGGTAAAAGCTCCTGAACAACAAAAAAAGGACATTCAAGCAGCATTTCGAAAAAAATGGGTATAATGGTAGACAAGCCCAGAGATGGAGGCAGAGGATCGTCGAACGACGGAAATGTAGCTAGAAAATTTTTTTCAAATCCCAAAATGGCTTCAGAAATTACAGGAATAAATATAAATCTAATCCATCGCTGTGCCACTTTACTTCAAGCTATCGCTTCAGGGTACAAAATTAATGTACTTAAATTTTATGAATATGCCCTCGATACTGCCAGGGAGCTAATCAAAGAGTATCCATGCTACTACACTCTGCCCAAATTACACACCGAAAATTTTAGTTTCGACCCTCGTAGGAGAATGGTAAAGCATAATACAACAAAATCAAATGTGCAGAATGAAAGCTTAATGAATTCTGCTTAAAATGAGTTGTTCTTATCTCTGATTGCATCTCCCGTTTTCTAGTAGCAGTAAAAAGAGCACAAAGTTCGAATTTTTGTCATGTCTAGTATACACTTCCACCAAAGACTTGCCAAAACAAAAAACTCCATATAAAAAAAACTCACAAAAATTTTTGTGCCAAAGCCCTTTGGCAGTCTCTTTGGTGGTAGTCCACACTTCCAACAAAAAGGCCTCAATTAAATACCGATAAAATACTAGATCCGTATTTTCTGTATCGTTATCGATAGCTCCCTGAATAATTAATTTTAATTATTTCAAGAGGTATCGCATATTGTCGATACACAAATATGCGTAATCGGATGAAATTTGAATAATTTTCCCATCAATGATTGAGCGCAATTTTTAAAGCAAGCTACAAAACATCGTGAGACTTGAACCAAATTTAAACTGGGTAATAATTATGAATTTAATCATTACTAAAGTATCATACCTGCTCATCAGGCCCCGTAGCCAGGGGTGGGCCGTGAAGAACGCATGTTAATCATTTGTATTTATTGATTGTGAAACTTATAATTTAAAATCAAACCAAAAACAACGCTCTAGGCAATGTGGCCATATTACATGCATACATCTGACAATCTGGTCACACTGTCCCACAACAAAAGAATTGTCACTTTTGGTATTTTTGTTTTGGCAAGTCTTTGGTGGAAGTGTATACTACGCTGAGAACTCCACGACCACTAGAAGTATTTATGGCCGCGCCTCCATACAAGCCGAACCACTGTTTAGCAATTGGGAGAAATCACTGGAAAAATCAGATGATTTTCGATTTCTCATACCATCTCCATCTGGTTTAGTTTCACATTTTGTAATTCGGAAATCCGAAGCCTACTTTTTGAGCGTTTTTTGAAATGCAGTGTGACCATTTTACATTTGACATTGTCATTGACCCTGGACCCCATCGGAAGAAGTCAATCAGTTTATCAATCAAGCTCTAATATATTTCTGTTAAATTCTCCAGACGCTGCGATTACAATATCGATAACTTCAGCCATATCAATAGTTATTGTCTGGCGCCGGCTTAAACGAAAAAAAAAAAAAAAAAAAACGGCTGTTGTACTTGGCTTGGCATCATGCAGTCGCTTTGGCAGGCGAACATTAATTTGCGGCGCATAATTAACTTGTTTAAAATTGCACAAAATCAAGGAGGCATGAAGAGCCCAAAGGCAAAGCCGAGTGCAGTGATTAACAACTGTAAACTATGTAGTTCCAGCTTCATAAATATTTATGTGTGTGTGATTTGCTGAATTAAGGATTTAGTAGTACGCCCACAAATCGCCTTCGCCATTTTGGCAGTGAAATCGGAATTTGGCCAGACATAATACTGATCCACAGGTCCGAAACTAACGTGCCAAGTCTAATGAAAAGCAATAACGCTAATGCCCAAGTGCATCCACAATAAAACGAATCAGAGCGGAGCCGGGCCTCCAGTCTCAGTCGTTGCATTTTGGCTGCTGCAAACGAAGCAAAGCGACAAAGACGCGTCGTCCGGCCAACAATTAAATATGCAATGCACTCAAGTTATGCACCTTTCCTTTGCCCATTCACCGTTACAAAAGAAAACACACACACAAAGGCACACACACACACACACAATTTAAAATCCCGCGCGAAAGTTAACATGGTTCTGTTGGTGCTGAGTAATGTTAAATTTATGTTAACTCGCTCAGCTCGCACTCACCTCCCTCGCTTGTTAATCAGTGATGATTTAGCTTGGAAAAACAGCGTAAAAGAAGCCAAGTTAAGGTAGGCTTTGACATAAATGTGTGTTCTTTGTTGTAAAGTCAAATCAAAATTATTTACAAATCTTCTAAATTCCAAATTTGTAGTGTTCCGTTTTCTATTTGTTGTCCATGTTCGATGCCGTTTGTTTATTGTGACCTGCATGTTGTGATGGATCGAAACAAAGTAAGATTTTTACTACAAAAATTTGTATATGCAGAGTTGATCTAGAAGCAGGATTTTATGCACGATTTTTAAGAAATTTACAAAGCCTGTTTTACAGGAATCTGTTTTCCATTTTGGTGTTTGGAGGGCTCTAGGTGTTCACTATGAAATTAAAACCGATTTGTTCTTAAAATTTTTTAATTTTTTTTTTCAAATGAATTATTCTTAAAATCAAACACTTAAGAATAATTAACATACAGAATTATATTTCCAGAGATGTCGTAATCCCACAACGAAGTTGAAATGAGAATTTTGTTGTCAGATTTGGAAATGCCAAACTTGCTTTTGAACTGTTGAGATCGTTTGTACTTGAATTTTACCTCTTTAGGTAAGGATTTAATGATTTTTGTCTGGATGTCAATTTTAAAGTTAGATTAAAGAAATAATGTGACATATTCATTAAGGGGGACTTTTAAAAGGCCGTTAAAGCTTCTTTTGAAAAAAAAAAATCATTTATTTTGACATCCAAATGTTTTTAAAGGTCATGAAACCGTTGAAATTCATTTTTTCTTATGACTTTAAAAAACGTTGGCTAGACTTTAGTTTAATTTTTATCAATTGGACTTCATACATTTATTCTAAGAGGGCGATTTGTTTTTCATACCAGCCTTCAACTACGTATAGACTCATTCATCAAATAATTTAACGGTCTAAGGGCTTAGTAAAATTTATTTAAAAGGGGTTGGTCTATTTTGGTTAGTTAACATTTCCGAGACATGTTTTGGATCATTGGAAAACAAATAAACTGTTCAGTGGTCTAGCAATTTCGTTTTAAGCTAGAAAGCTTAAATTTGAACAAAATGTTCTTCATTGAAAATTAACTTCTTCTTATTTATTGATATCGTAGTAAAACTGGCTCCAGTTGTTCACACCTTCCCATCGCAGTCTCTGTTGTCTTCTGACGACTTTCCAATTGTACATCCTTTTATTAAGAGCAAATAACGTGCCCTATTCAGCGTAGCAGCTGTAGTTTTATATGCCTGCAATTTCGCGTATCAATTCAAAAAAGATCATTTGAAATGCAGATCCTAGTAAAAATTCTATAATCCTGCTCAGTATTTTGGTAAGTTGGAAATTTTAGTTGGAAACTAAATCAAAATAGTTTTAAAAGAACACAAATCTTTTTCACTAATCAAAGCTGCAAACCTCTGAAATTCTTGGTCCGGACGTTTGACCTCGGTTTTAAAAATTTAGAAGGTTCGGACGCAAAAACCCACAATTGGTACTGCGGGATACCGTTCTGGACCGGTTTGCAAACTAGTTGTAAACTTACCATTTGGTTTTTATACTTATGCTGTGAGCGAGCTTCGGCTCTTACCAAAACTAATTTGGACTGAACGGCACTCGGAATTGTATAAACGCAATCTTGACACTGCCTTGGATACGGTAGATGAGGCAAGTATTGCCTCAAAACGTGGAGTTGACACGTTAGTCAATTGCATCAAAACGGCAGCCGAACCACTTCAGCGCCAACGAAAAGAAAAAAATGGAATGCAGCCCTGGTACAATGGTCAATGCGAGACAGCTCGTAATACTTCGTTTCGTCTTCTGCGCCTGGCCAAAAGGAGCGGATCAAATTCAGATTTTTTAAAGTACCACGCCGCAAATAGTGACTTCAAGACAAAATGTATAAAAGCTCGATCTCAATATTACCAAAACCTGTCGCTGAAACTGGACTATATAAGAGATGGTAAAACCTACTGGAAGACCTTGCGTGAGATAAATGGCATCCCCTTCACGAGGAGCGTTTCATTGGATGCATCCCAGCTGGCGCAACTCTGTTGCAAAGTCTGTATACCGGCAACACCGCCTCGGTATGGGATGGCAATACAATCTATCCAGCGTTCAGCACGGAATCGGGGGTAAAGCAAGGTTGTTTATTGAGCCCTTTACTGTTCGCGTTATACTTGGATGATCTCACAGAAAATTTACCAGGCGGCATCATCTTCAACAACTTTAAAATAAAGGCTCTGATGTACGCAGATGACATTGTCGTTATGGCGGAGTCTCCAAGCTCGCTTCAAAATATGATTAACGCAATACAGAGCTATTGTAATGCTTGGGCCTTGACAATTAACATATCGAAGTCAAAAGTGCTAGTATTTAAGAAGCATTGGAGAAGACTTGCCAGAAATGAAAAATGGTTTTTAGGACGAGAACGGCTAGAAGTAGTCAAGGAGTACAAATATCTGGGAGTTCTTATCACATACAATGTTAACTTCAAAAAACACCTTGAAGAAAGACTAGCGCAGGCGAAGGTAGCAATAAACTGCACATGGAAGTCCTTTTTATGCAGAAAAGATATAAAACACAGCATAAAGTACAGACTTTTCGAGGCCACGGCGAGAGCTGTAATGTGCTATGCAAGCCAAGTCTGGGGGGACGTAGAATACGAAGAGGTTGAAAAACTCTTACGATTTTTTGTTAAAAAAATATTTCGACTCCCACAATATATCCCTAATCGTATCTTGATGCTGGAAACTGGACTGTCACCGCTCTACACATACACACTCGACACCAATGTCAACTTTATAATAAAAGCACTCAGCATGCCAAGCTACCGCATTCCGAATATAGTCGCTACACTCCTTTTAAACCAGCGAAAACAATGCTTTGAGGGCTGGACGGCTTTAGCAACAGAGCACAACGAAACACTGGACCTATCAAGTACCCACGGAATTGGTGAATGGAGAAACAGGATTATAATTAAAATTGATCAATCGCATAGAAACAAATGGAGAGCTGAAACGGAAGCAAGTACATCAAGGTTGATATACAAAAAATTGGAGCTAAACTTAGCAAGCCGAAACTATTTTAATGATGCTCACAGTCAGGAGACGATTAAAAATATATTACTAGTCAGGAGCGAGTGTATCAGGCTGCATTTTATACCCCACATCTCGGAGCACGAAACAAACTGTACAATTTGTAACAGTAGACAAAAAGAGGATGTGTGTCATTTTTTGGGAAGGTGCCCCATTCTAAAAGAAATAAGATCCGACATCTTGGGAAAAGAAGAGCTGAGTAACTCCGATATAATAGAGATTTTAAACGGGAAAACATGGGAGCAGCTGGCCAAATATGTATCAACCGCGCTAGGCTACAGACAGCGCATCTTAGATGGATATTTTTAAATTAATAATTATAACTACTATTAAGTAACACAAATTCTAAAGAACTAAGAAACGAATTGCTGTAAACTATTACTCACTTTAATTGGGCTGATGGCAAATGCCAAGCCAAAGCGAACTCTTACATATTGTAAAATGCGAAACTTGTACCCAACTTCTGAAATAAATTACTACTACTACTACTTATGCTGCCTTGGAATTCCCTACCAGTTAAAGCAATAATAACATGAAAAGTCAACTGCTGATTGGCAGTCCATCTGTACACAAAACGTTTTAAATGATTTTTATTAAATGTTTGACGCTTTATAGGCTATTCACACTGAGGCACATCTGACATCTAACATCATTATCAAAGATAATCCATAAGCATTTGCCGTGCCAAATGCACGGCATCATCATTCCAACATCTTCTGGGGATGTTACTATTTTACTTCGTTTCAATCAGTATTTTCACGATAGTTATTGGTCCACCACTAAAAATTTCTCATTCACTGAGGAAGAAAATGGAAAAATCTGGCCAAAATACAACCGATAAAAAATAAATTGAAAAAGGGGCCTTAAAAAATACACAAGGGGAAAAAAAAAAGGGATTTTTAAAAATAGGGAGTGAGGGTTGGAGTTGAAAAAGGAGCATCAAAAATAAAGAGGTCTGCGTGAAATGTTTCGGTAGATAGCAGCGAGCAAGCAACCTTCCAGTTGCCCATTTGTGCCTTGCAATACGCTCTTTTTCTTCATTCGAAATAACAAATCTTGCAAAAGCAAATCCTATCTCTTCAGCACCTGAAGAATAGTCAGCAGTAGTATTAGATTGGTTTGGCTGCCACCCGGGTTCATTTGAGGAAAGTCATTGATTGGACTGTTGTGGACATTTAAGATATTGTGCAACATACAGCAGTAGGATGACGGCAATTTGTGTCTCTTTTTCTCAAAACTTCAAGCCAGCTTACAAGCATTTAGTAGGTTGATTGCTTTATCCGAATGCTCTCTTTAAATAAGCCAAATATGCTGAAATATAAAATAAGGAATAAGTATAAAAGTCACACTTTACTACCACTTACAAACGTCCAAGCGCTTCAGCAGCTCCTCTTCATCTTCGATCTCTTCAACTAATGCATTATTGACTAAATCTACTACAAGCTGCTGAATTACAAGTTGCTGTTTTTAATCAACAGATAAAACAACCATCAATTGTTCTTAAAAATTCATTTTATCATTTTTTTTGTAAGCAATTTGTAAATTCACTTCGGCGACTGACCGAAAATTCCATGCGTTACGCTGAGATGTGCTCAGTGTGATTAGCCTATTATACTGAAAAATTTGTTAAAAATTTATTTATAAAAGAAACCATTTCAAGCCACTACTTTTTTCCCATCTTTCTGTCAATTTTCTGATACCATCTTCAAAAAACGCTGCGTCTTCTTATTGTAATGCACGAATCGATCCAATTTTGGAGTTCTTCAAAAGAGCGAAAGTGCTGATCATCAAGGGCAGGCGGCAGGGGCAATGTCTAGGCTATACGGCGGGTTAGCTAGGACTTCTCATTTCAAGGTATGTATGTTTTGACCGACTGCGCAACATGTGGCCGAGCGTTATCATGTTGCACTAGTACCTTGTTGTGCCTTTGCTCGTAAAAGCATTAATTAAGTTCGGTAGAGTTACTGTGATGGTTTCACCCAGTTGTAGCAGCTCATAGTACAACACGCCCCATTAGTTCCGACAGTGGAGTCTCTTTTCCGACAGTGGAGTCTGTCTTCCGACTGTGGAGTCAGTCTTCCGACAGTGTAATCTCTCTTCCGATATTGGAGTCTCTCTTCCGACTGTGAAGTCTGTCTCCCGACAGTGTAGTCTCTGTTTCGACATTAAAGTCTCTCTTTCGACATCTTCCCCGTAAGCTTCTAGCACCATTCGATGGCCTTCAGCTGCATTTTTCCTCAAATGAAAGCAGGAAAGTAAACTTTCCCGCAAATTGTGTTATTATTGACACAAAAGTTGACATATTCGGAGCACCCAAATACTTTAGCAAAACGACACATACCGAAAAATAAAGTCGATTGTTCGATTCGATTCAATATACTAGCAAATCAATTTATGAGATCGATATTTAACCAAAATTATTTAAAATTTTCTGTACTTTTGATTAGATGAATCAAGTTTCAAGGCCCTATCAACTGAGACTTCACTAGATGGTGCTGATACCTCAGTAAGAGCAAAAGCTAAAGCTGTTTCTATTGATAAAGTAACAAAATCTTTAAAATATTTGACTTTGCAGATTTTCTATTCATGTCATTGAAAGATCTCATGATGCTAATAATCGATTTATTATTAAAAGTACATTGGAGCAGGTTAAACTTTTTAAACTTTGGTTTGGTTGAGGGTTCAGTTCATAGTTAAAATAAGCCAAATTCTATCGTCAGCGAGAAAGTGGCAACGCCAGCACACTGCAATTATGTCACACTGTAGTTCGATACATGTCACTCAGCTGAGTGCTCAGGCCAAATAAAACCGCTTCTAATTGGCCTGATCACTCATCTGAGTAGCTTTATGTCTACTCAGACGCCTTTTTACACGGTCTGACAGCAACTTAGACGAAAACTCAGCTGAGTAATCAGTTTAGGATTTTTTTTTAAGTTTTACATTAAACTGAGGGGTGCTTCTAATAGTCTTGAGGTTGTGAGGTAAATCGTTCCACAGACGAATAGCATTTACAAAGAACTGTCTCTCCGAGCACAGAATTTTAGTTTTGGGACAAATAAAATTATTGGTTCTTTGTGAGAGAGCAGGTCTTAGTTTTTGAAATAAATAGGAAGGTTCCTGAGAACTTATAACTTTATGGAGAAATGTTAGAGTCCTGAGATCAATCCAAGTCGTAAGGCTGAGATCAAATATCTTGTATGAAAGATGAGATATTCGTTCCATACGCCCAACATTAAACACATATCTAGCAATGGAATTGAATGCCACCATTAATTTACGCGTGTCTCTCGAGTCGCAGTGTCCAAAAATTTCCACACCATAAAATAGGGCGGGTATTAAAAACATTTTTGCAATAAGCAACTTGATGTTAACAGGCAGGAACAACTGTGACACTGAGAAATATGCTTGCTCCACGACAAAGTAAATGTAAAATTGGCTGACAGCTCCTCCAACGGGGCCAAGCCAAGCTTCTCACAATCTCTTGGCGTGTGTGCCTTAAATTTTCGCACAAGAGAAAGGGACCTACAGTTTAACGCCGAATCCGAACGGCAAAGTTTGAGAATTTGCTTTTTCATGGCTAGTTACTTCTCAGCTGGCGCCAATAGCTGGTGAAGGTGACCGTATGTGTAAAAGCTATTCTTCTAAAGAAAGAAAAAAACTTTTATTATTAGATGTTCAGAGGCGGGATCGAACCCACGACCTCCCGCCCAGCAGTCCAGCACACTAACCACTGGGCCACAGACGGCCACGACAAAGTGTTATTAAACATTATTCCTAGATTTACTGCGTGTTCCACATATTGAATGGGAGTGTTATTTAAATGCAATATTGGCAACAGACTTGTAACAACAGGTTTTTTGTGGATGACAATACATTTTGATTTAAGTGGATTCGAACCCAAGTGGTTAATTTTATCAAGTACATCATTCGAAACTAATACACAGTCTTCAATTTGAGACAGCGAACGACTGACATATATTTGGACGTCATTTGCGTACAGATGAGCTTCACAATTAGACAGAACATTCGGTAAGTCATTAATAGACACGGATTTTATGCAACTTTTAAATAAAGGCAGATTGAAGTGAAAATTTGGTTATACTAATTAAATAACCCACATATGAAAATATAAAAAAAGTAAAAAAAAATAGAAAAAAGAAATATATAAATAAAATATAAAAAAAAAAAAAGATAAGCAAATAGACGCAAAGAATTGAAGACCGAACGATCAAAACGAAAGTTGATAATTTTCTTATAAGCATTTAATGGCCAACACCAAAATTCGGCAAAATTTCATATGAGTATTTAAAAAACCGCAGGCTAGGCAAATGAAAGGTGTATAGTGAGCGTTCTAATATATTGGAAAATTTTTACATTTTTCATAAGAGCTAAGATTATAATGAACATTTAATAGACGGCAATAGTAAACGAGTAAATACTGGAAAGGAACAAATGTTCAAAAAAAATCGCGAAATATCAAAAATGCACATATTAGTTTATATAAAGCGCGTAAACCGGCAAGTAAAAGGAGGAGTAGATCGGGGCAAGAAAATCAACGGACCGAAGATAATCGGAAGATTGGATAGATAGTAATTGAAGACGCGTGAATGTCGAGTACTTATGAAAGCGCAGGCACTAATAAATAAGAGGCGTAGATTGAATAATCCAAAAATTTGGGCAATTTTTCGTATGACCTATGATTATTATGAAGATTTGATGGATGGCAATGTAGACGGGTAAATAGGAGGTGTAGATGGAACGGCTCAAGGAATCGCGAAATTTGCAAATTCTTCGTATGATCAAAGATAATTTTGAAGACTTAATAGATGGCAATAGTAAACGAGTATGTATACGAAGTTTAAGCCGTATAGTCAAAAATTATTATTTGTGCTTGGTTTTTTGCAAAATTTGCAAAATTTTATGTTTTTTGGGGAATCATTAAGATTTGATGGCGATTGTAGACGCATAAATGGTTGGATCCAACGGTCCGAAAGTCGCGAAATATCTAAAACTTTTTGTATAATGTGGACTGGTAAACTGACGGGTCAAAATCAAGATCGGTCCAAAAAATCCGGATATATACAAAATTTTATGATTTGATTAGACTATCACGAAGATGTAATGGTTGGCAACTAAAGACGGGTAAATAAGAGACTATATTCTTTAGCATTGGTCCTCCATTATGTATATCGCGGTTTAGTATTGTCATAATCATGACTATGTTATTATAATTTGTGGTATTGGAAAGCAGTTTCTTGAGTAATTAGCGATCTTATTACCATGGAGAACCCTTAGCTTTGAATGGCTCTTATGCGTTGATCCTAGCATTTTTCACTCTATAGGGAGTACAATTTGTTTGGAAGATCCCCTTTGGTATTTTTGGTATTACTATTTTTGATCCTCTTTGGTATTTTTCCGCTATTTAATGATTTGTCGGTAACGGAAAGTGGTTTAAAACGATTCCTATAATCTTGACTACATTCTTTAGTATTGGTCTTCCATGGTATTTATCGCTGTTCAGCATTGTCAAATTCATGGCAATGTTACTATGTGTGGCCATTTGTGGACTTGAAGAGCAGTTTCTTAAGTAATTAGAGGTCTTGTTACCATGGAGATCCGTATTATTTCGCGAATATAAAAGTCGACAGTCGCGGTAAATAGGTCAAAATAACTCGCGAAAATAACTTCCGAACCCTGAGCAACGCACGCCGGTTACCTCATATGGAAAAATGTATTTCAAAACAGTTTTATGGCAAATCTTTTAGCCGTTTTTAAATCAAACGTATTTTTTATCACTCATCTTCTGTTGTTGACCTTTAGTAACCCTGGCCTACCAGGATAATATGTGATCTGAAACATGGAGTTTCATATAATATAGGTTTTTTGCATATTTTGTGTTTATGCAAAATAGTTTTTAGCGGACTTACATCATTTTTCAATAAAAATAAGATGTGTGCAATCAGAAATTAAATCCGACAAGCGGTTCAAAATATGCAAAATCCGCTGTCTAGTCATTAACATAGACAGAAAACAAAAGGGGTCCTAAAACTGATACTTGCGTTACACCACGCGTCAATGAAGTAAAATTGGAGGTACATGATCCGTCAATGAGGTATGACCTAATAAAATTAGCAGCAGTGCTTGTGAAATTATAGAGATTTTGAATTTTCGTGCAAAGAATGTCGTGGTTGACTGTGTCAAAGGTTTTGCTGTGGTCTACTGCTGACGAATATCTTCTACAATGCTTGTAATTGCCGTTATACAACTTCTGCTTTTCCTAAATCCAGATTGTTTACAAGGCATCAGCTTATTATTACTAAGAAATGTTTGCATTTGAGTGGCCATAAGGTTTTCTAATACCTTAGCAAGAAATGGCAAAATAGATATGGGCCTGAACTCATTGTTTGACTTAGGAATAGGTAGAATTTTAGCCCTCTTCCAGAGACACGGAAAGGTATAACGTGTGTGACCGGATCAAGTAGTACTGGAAGTAACATTTTTACAAATCTAGGGCTTACATTATCGAGGCCTTCTGCATTAGACTTAATTTTAAGAATACACTCTAAGACATCACATTAACTGACACACACAAAACTAAAGCTATTATCACAGTAAGGTTGAGCACTCCGGTACTTGTTACACATAGCTTCAGGTACATTGAATTGCACAAATTTGTTATTTAGCTCGTTTACATCAGCTTCAATACCGGAATGACGATTACTTTTCCCGATTCCCATCTTACTGATTTCCCTCCACTTCTGTCTAGAATTAATGCCTTCCTTAAATTTTAAGGTATAGTGATTCTGTTTTTCAGTGTACATTTTTGATAGCTCACGCATGATTTGTAGAATGTGTAAAGCCAAAAATGCTCAGTAAGGTTTGCCATTTCACCATAAGTAGACGAACTAACGAACAGAGCTTGCAAATCATTGAAAGTTTATTTCTGTGAGAAATATGAAAAATTGTCTTCAGCGTCGAAGCTCATTTTTGGCTAATTGAGTACTTCAACAAGCAGAATTGCCAAATTTTTTCTGAAGAGCAGTCAAAGACAGTTCAAGAGTTGCCAATACAGCCTGAAAAATGCACTCTTTGGTACGTTTTGTGGGCTAGCGGCATTATAAAAAATGTAAAGCAATGGTAAAGTCAATAAAGCAAAGAACCTTGCGATAATTACCCACTTTTTTTTGCAAAAAATTAAAGAATTTTAGTTGGTTGACATGTAGTTTCAACAAGACGGTGCCACATGCCAGACGGGACGTGAAACCATAGAGCAATTGAAGCCAAATATATATTCGTGCTTACATCCACAGCGATCACGTATCTGGAGGAAAAACGAAAACTTTATCTCTGCTTTGTAGACTTCAGAGCGGCATTTGACTCAATTAACCGAAGAAGCCTGATTTATAAGCTAAGCAGCATTGGTGTTTCATCGAAGTTTTTAACGGTCATTCAGGCCCTATACGAAAACAACACAACCTCTGTATGGGACGGCTCACTATTGTCTAAATGGTTTTCAAACAACTCTGGAGTCAAACAGGGGTGCCTGTTAAGCCCGCTTTTGTTTGCGCTGTTTATAGACGACTTAACAACTTCGCTTTCGGGAGGCATTTTAATTGGAGGCTCGCGCGTAAAACTCTTGATGTACGCAGACGATTTAGTACTAATGGCAAACTCGCCAAATGCCCTGCAAATACATGTTAGATGAACTGTACGCATACTGCCGCCTTTGGGGTCTGGAAGTCAACACAGAAAAAATAAAATCATGGTCGTTAGAGGCAACTGAGGTCGCATCGCCGCAGATGAAATGGCAAATGAATTCAGCAATAATCGAACGGGTTACCTCCTTAAAATATTTGGAATTACTCTGTCCCCAACAAAAAATGGGGGGGGCACCCGAAGGGAATCTCAACAGTAGGAGATATAACCCAAATTGCGGGGGCGGAGGGGCGCCAAGCCATGTCCAATGCTGAAAACCTTTCATCTCTTACCATCTAGGAGAATTGTGTTCACATTAGCCAGATTCGACGGAAGACGGACGGACGGACGGGAGACGGACGGGTAATAAAACGACGGCCGTTGATAGTACATGGTCGGAAATGCACTCTTCTGGTTACACAGGACGTGCAACATAGTGTCAAAGGTTAGGAACACGCTCCTGGATAACAGAATGGTTGCAGCCACTGCCCAGTTCAATTATGTGCTATGGCTCAGATGGGGATTCAGGACATACGAGGAAACACAGACTCCAAAGATATTTCATCAAAAGCTTCGTCTACCACACAATTCGCCGAACTACGCAATACTACTAGAAACTGGTCTCCCTTCGCTTTTTACGTATACCTCGGCTCACATTTTGATACATGTGAAAGACGTTTGACCCTTCCCGAAAGTCGCTCTGTATACGCTACGGCAAAATTTTCTTGGAACTTCGATCTCACTGCTTTGCCGTTTGGCGCTTTGGCTGAGGGTACAATCTGCAGATTGACCTATGTTTCTTCCTGGAAAAAAATCTCACAGCAGCTTACTAGAGAGGATTGACGTAGAAATCGTGCAAAAATTTTAATTGAACAAGCCTACAACATCTCTAGCAGGATGATTATATAAACGCAGCGAAATTGCTCCAACTCAACCATAGATCATATAGAATACACACAACGTATGCACTATGGTCCAGACGACCACTTTGGTTGGCCAAAACCTCATTTTTTAAAAGTTAAAAAATAACGTACTTTTTGATCGCTCTGCATCAGAAAAGAGACTCATCTCTGTTGCGTACTGAAATTTCCGTAGATGGTGCCAATATTCGCGAAATCAGCTGTTAAACATAGCGGTTTGTTAAACAGCACGTGCGCGAAAAATTGCCAATTTGATTGCAATTAAAAATCTTTGTAAAGTGATATAAAAAACCTATTTTTAAACAAAGTTTTGTGATGAATTATAATCAGTGGGGTTTGTATTAAGTGTTTTGTAATGTGAACCAGTTTGGGAAGAGCTGTGCTGTCTTCATAATTTTGGCGTCAGCAGAGTCGTTCAACATGCGGGCAAAAATGATTTGTGATGAAAAACTAATATCAGTAAAAGGTAGTAAATGATTCCGGGCCTTATTCCGGCCCGGAGACTAATTGTGTCGTAGATTAAATAATTCCCTTTGTAATGCATTTTTTAAATTTGTTCACTTTGGCCACATCTCTTGTAATTTGCATTTATAGAATCACAACCTCTAAATTCAACAATGCGGATGTTGTCATTTGGTGGCATTAAGAGAGGAGCAAAGCATCCAAGGAAAATGCTGTGCACACCATGAAAACAAAGTTTTTTGTGGCGACATTTCGATGAAATGCAGAATAAAGCTGTTGCGATGCTTCACGAGTTTGTTACCGTTTGGCGGAAAAATGGAGGATGTGCAAGTCATATGAAAAGGCTTTAAACTGAAAGCACGTGGATTGGTTAAACGCACACAACATGTGTAATCTCCGTTCCAAAAACAGTTCTGAATCAGTTGGCGCCTTGCATTAGCGTATCCCAAAAAAGTCGAAGAGCACGAAGATGGTGTTGCAGATCTTGTCGTAATAGCCAAATTAATTCACAAGGTGTACAGAACCCAGTGGAAAAGCCGACACCGATTTCACCAAGCGAAAGCGTTAGCCTTGTTCTCGACAAAGATTCCAGCAAAGCCCAGTGGCTGCGCGGTATGGGATCAATCGCTGGGGCGCAAAAATAGCGACATATATCCCCATTTGCACAATAAAAATTTGTGGACCAGAAAAAGAATGCCGGCCAAATAACATTTTGGTATCAGAGACAAAGGCAGAGAGTCCCGCTTCAACACCTTCTTAGCCCATTAATAGCTGGTAGAATTATTCACATACAAGAAGAGTTATTTTAAAAATGGTAATGCAAGAGCATGGCGTGACTTTTGGTTTGGGGAATTAACTTTGGTTATGGCTTCATTGAAATATTTTATATTTCAGAGCACCGGCACAGCCTTTCCCTCCTTGCGGTAACATGAAAATTTGTTTAATATTTTTTTTTTTAATAAAATGTAAGCCTTTTGGCGTGCCATGCCCTTATAATTAAAGAAAAAATGTTACAAAAAAAATTGCTCAATACTTCATTTGTTATTCCCTATTACTAATAGTTTAAATATGTGCATTATTAAAAAAAAAGGCGGTGCCACACCCATTTTTTTTTAAATCTACATCTTACTCCAAATTTGGTCCCTTTTGGCGCTTATCACATCTGAGTTCCGCCAATAAAGGTCTTTTTTTATAGAGAATCTTTTGTGCAATAATAGAAAACATACCTGATCCGCCTGCAAAAGTAAGAAGTTTATGTCCCATACATGCCGAACCTCTGATTATTTACCATCTCTGAGATCTGTTTGATTATACGGTCAGGCAGACAGACGGATATAGCTGTATAGACTTTCGGTTGATGCTGATCAAGAATATATATTCCTTAAAGGAGATACTTCAGTGTTACATACATTTGCACAAACTTAATATACTCTGTGTACCTTTGGTACATACAAAAAAACCTTAAAATTCCTGTAGAGAAGCTGCATTAATTGTTGACTTTGACTGCAGTTTATCCTGCCTCTATAGGGTAACAGCACTCGAACAGGAATAATATAAGTCCAAATGTCACAAATACAAAACATTTATGTGATTATAGTGGAAAATTAGAATTTAAATTTCCACTAAACTTTAGCAAACTATACTTATAGGGCAATAATGTTAAGTCAATCGATTTTCTGTAAAACGAATACTAGATTTTCGAAGGGTAAACTACGTATTCGCGAATAACACGCCAATAGGGTAACAAAATTTATCGGGGAGAACTATTGTTCAACGCAGAACTAACTGGGCTTTATAATAAACACTCATGGAAAATACCGCATAGAATAAAATAGTGAAACTAGTGGTGGTCAAATACAAATTTCAAAAAAAAGTTGAAAATACCAGATCTGTAACCCCATTTTTAGCCATCGCCGTAAATCACTATAACCTATGACCAACAAGTATAACTTTTTCTTGTCAAAGCTATCAGAATTATGCCAAGCTATAAAATGAGATGGTCCATTCGACGAGTTATTTCCACTCAAAGTAAAAGATCAAAAACGGTTTTTGAGCCATAACTTCAGATTTTGGGGTCCCTGAGGAAAACCAAGTATGAGGAAGTGCTATACGCGACCTGCTCTACAGGTACGCTATGCCACCCAAGTTATTACAATTTTTGGAAATTTGTAATTGTGTTATTATCTATTTATTTATTTTTGTTAATCAAAACTGTAAATCCTGTGTATTTAAAAAAACTATAAATTGAAAAATGAAAATAATCTACTACTACTACTATAAGAGCGAAATTATTAAACAAATTATAATTTAATTTTATTGGTTAAACGCTTTTATCTCATAACCACTTTTGAACTGATTTTAAAAATCGTCTCTTTTCGTTATTTAAATATTATTTTAAATAAAAACCAAAACATAATTTATTAAATTTTTCCCGCATTAGCTTCATGCTGAATTCAGTGGGAAAACAGCCAAGTGGCTAGCGCTGTTGCGCCGGCTGAGCGCGAAGCAGCAGCCACACATTGTGGTACTAGAAAACTCATTTCGAGTTTCATTCCAATTGAGTGCAAGTCGTGAGAGCGGTTGTCTCTAATTTTTTTGTTTACCCTGAAGCCGGAGCCACAGTTTCACATCTGAACAACACAGTTTGAGTGCGCATGCGTCTCTACGAAGCCAGAAATTAAAGGGGTGAAAATCCTTTTTGGGCCATACATCCTCTAAAAAATAAAAAAAATTCAAAAAAAACAACAAAGAAGCGGGCAATAAAATTCACAACTTGAAAAGCAACAACATCAATTGTAACTGCTGCCTGTGATTTGTTTACGTTTTTTTTTTTACTTGATTTTTATGGTGTGAGTGAAGAAAGAAGAAGTTTGCCTAAAATTCGAAATTCGTATTGGAAGTGAAGGGGTGTAACAGACACGCACGCACACACACACACACACACACAGAGAGACAAACACCGGCAAAGAAAGTGCTAAATAGCTAAAAAAGTTGTAAAAGGATGACCGAGGACAAAAAACTGTAACTAACAGCAGCAACCGCAACAACAATAACAACAACTGCGACCAGGAGGAGCCAGCCAAAGAAAGTGTTGGAATTCCTTGCCCAAAGATGGTTTAGCAAACTATCTGTCTCTGCGGTTGTGCACTCTCTCGCTCTCTCACGGCTGCCTGGCTGCTCCATTTGCAGGTGTAACGTCTTGGTCTTGGTCGCGGTCATAAAATCTATGGCAGTGGCTGCTTGGGGCTTCATCTTTTTTTTTTTTCTTTCTTTTTTTTTGTATTTTATTTTGCGGTTGGCTTCGTTGGTTAACCAGCTTCAACTCCACCTTGCTGGCTGCTGTGTTTGGCATTGTTTCTTCTTACTGCTGTTGGCTTTTCCCAACCGGCTTTTGGCTTAATTGCCTTGACATTATTATTCAATGCGCCCGCTCTCTCTAGCTATTTTTTCTCTCTCCGATGATGATGATTGGCGACGACGACGACGACGACGACGACTTGTTCCAATCATTCAAGTTAGACTATAAACAGACATAAACAC
>JAEIFU010003965.1:0-21606 GCA_018904235.1 Lordiphosa stackelbergi | reverse complement strand
AAATGGAACGGAATATTCAAAGCGATTAATTTATTATAAAAAGGGGATTAATGTAGCTTTCTGTCGAGTATTTATGCAGAAAAAATATCTCTATTGGTTTTTTTATAATTGAATTAAACACCGGTCGCGAACGTACGCTTAGAAAATAGATAAAAAGCAAAACAAAAATTAACCGTTAATCGAACTTTTTGGTCTTCTATGCATTTTTTTCATCTTAATTAATTGCAATGAAGAGATTTTTGTAAACTTAGCAAATAAGTTTTGAAAAAATCAAATAAAAATAATTTATTTTGGCTTCATTGGAAGAAGGGAGGGGTGGTCACTCACACTTACAAGCGTTTTATTCACCAAATTCTTTCAAATTTTCAGTCTACAGTAGTAAAAGTTACAATGAAGTTTTTCAGCAGGCGGTAGAATCAAGTGCGATTCAATACCTTTCGCTTTACACTTCCGGTAGATTTTTGTTGATTTTCACGCCTACTAAGAAATTTTCGTGAACTTTGCTTCTTCGGCTATTTGACAATTTTTAAAACTATTTGCTTTAAATCTTAGGAATTCGGTAAGCTACGAAATGTTCTTGATTCAAGAACGTTTGTTCTTATTTTCATAATATAAACAGTCGTTTTTCTATTCTAGAATGTTTTGTACAGAACAAATTTCACTTGAAATTTTAAGTACACAACGGTATAAACTCTATCCCGATTGACCTAGAACTCTCCTGTTCTTTTTTTTCTAAGTCTATGCATATTAACGATGACCTGAATTCGTTACCTGTATTTTATGACAACTCTAGTTGTAAATTTACATGATTGCCCCACTCCATCTGCATCATCAGTCTTAATCGAAAAGCTTCCACTTAGCCACCCTTATGATTTTGGGTTAAACACATTTTGCATTCACTTCGTTTCACTTGCCATCTCGGAAACCAATCTTTGCTCCCGCTCTCTCTCTCTCTCTCTCTTTCGCTCTGCTGTATCTGTGCTCCATCGGCTACTATCTGGGATGTCTCAATCTGTTATGCAATGTACTCGTCGTAATTCATAAGCCATTTCTGTGTTGCCTCTGCAGCCAAATGTAATATGCTTTCGATAACATTTTGCTCGTATGACAAATTTTTTGTCGCCAAACCCCCGCACCAACCCTAAAATATGAAAAAAGCACACAAAATTGGCAAAAACAGGAAAAGTTTGCCAAAAGGACAAAGTGTTAAATGTTGACATGTCATGACATTCCAAAGAGCAGCCGGCCAAGCAGCTGGGGTCTAACGAACGCAGGAAGTTTGGAGAGGAAGATTGGTCAACAGAAATTGCGAGGAACGGCTTACATGGTGACAGCTGACAGGCGAACCAATGAACTGGGATATGACGGCATTAATGTGTGTGTGGGTGTGGGTGTGCGTGTGTCGACTTGTTATCCCTTCCGCTTGCCCGGGCAGTGTCTTCATTCTCATTTTCATCTTCGCTCTTCTAGCCGTTGCTTAATTTCGTACGCCATTTTGTCTTCACTCTCTTTTTGTTCGTACTCCTTCTCCTTCTGCGCTCTGTCAGTTATTTTTGCCGAAATTTATTGAAATTGTTTGTCAAATTCCGCTTACTTGTTTTTCGCATTTTGCCAAAAATGACAAGGACAAGCAGACATCCGTTTTTCTTTGCCAGCTTTTCTGTTTTTTTTTTTTTCGTGCAGTTAATCTAACTCGCTGCCGCTTCGTGCCATCTCAACTACAAGTTCTTCAAGCCATAAAAATTGTAAGCCATTTCCCACCATATGCGTCCCCAGTTTGCCCCCAGTTCTTCCGTTTTGGTGGGAAAAATATACATTTCTGGGAACACACTTTGAAGAGTTTTATGGAGATTCTGTGAATTTGAATGACGTTGTAAAATTAGACAAAAAAATGTGCAACCAAGGCAAAGGAATCATCTTTCAACAGCAGTTGTAGGGCAAAGATGCCAAGGAATGCACATTCAGCTTCAAGTATGTATATCAGGGGCTGGGTTTCCATTTAAACCATTTTCAAGCGAAGCAGAAGTGCCCAATCTTTGGGACTTGGCTGCCCATTAGCTTAGTCAGGTTAATGCACCCAAAATGTTAATAAAATACATATACACAGTCAAGTATATGAATTTATGATAAGCTTACGCAGGGGGCATAGACAAGCCACAGGGCAGCAGGAGCAGACGAAAGGGAGCCTGGAAACCGACTAAAAATCAGCAAAAAAAAATAAACACTTTAAAGTTGGCCCTACAAAATGTGGGCAAACTTTCAACGCGGGCGCGCCTTGAGTTGTGCTAATGAATTCCCCAGCACACACACACACACACACATGCTTGCACATTCAAAAGTAGCGGGGCCAAACAGCATACACACACAGGGAGTTGGCATATCCCTGCAAACATTTCGTCGTGTGTGTTAGACTTGATGATGTTTTCTGGTTTTTAGCTAACTAGTGAAATTGCCTGCTAACGGCAACAGCAAGATGGGGAAAACCTGCTTAATGGTTTTTGTTGGCTTTATAACAACGCTTGTGCTCCTAGTGCATTGACTGTAGGCATCACTTTAGTAGGATGTGTGATATCCCAATTTTTCAAGTTTTCAGATATTTTTATTTTAAATAAATTATTCTGTAGTGCTTGGAGTTTTTGAAGCCAAGATGTAAATATATCTATATTTTAGTGTTAAGGTATTTTTAAGAGATCGATAAATGGTCACACCATAGGCAATGATTGTAAAAGATGGAAGAAGATATGGAAATAAAAATGGAAGTCAGAGACATAGAACAACCCATATATGCACATTGTAAATAGAAAACCGTGTGTAAATAGAGACCGTGTATAACTAAAAAAAAAACATCGTTTACACTACAATAATTCCCTAGACCACATATATGTTGATAAAGAAAGTTTGGGAAAATAAAAACAAAAAACACTTTAAGAAGAATACTACAAATTTTTACTTTTCTATAAATAGGTTTCTCAAAAACTAAAAATTAGTCAAAACTATCTCAAATTTGGTCCAAAAATATGTGTTTGAACGCCTATTTCATTTGTCTGCTGAAGTACTCGATTCGGAAACATTTCCTGAGCTGATTAATTCGAACTGTTTTTTTGAAAGGGGATTCGTAAAGCACTACGACTACATATCTAAAAAAATTTCATATTCACGTTTTTAAATTATCGTTAATCTTTAAGACGCTCAACTTATAATAAAATTCATGCAATTATTTCTTATTCATCTTAAAAAGCGATAAATTTTTTGGACCCATAATCTACTATTCCTATTGGCCCGTCTTCATGACAATCTAAACACTAATATGAATTTTTACTTTTGTAATTCTTGGGATTAATTTACAAATAACCGTCAATTGAAAATGTATCGAAGGATATTTTAGCGACATGAGACGATGGTCACACTGGATGGATGACGCAGGAAGAGTAGGAGGCGATAGTACATTATGGAGTGAGACAAACCGTAGTGTAATGTAAATAATGTAAATAATGTAAAAAGTAACGTGTATGTGTATAGTGTTACCCCGAGTGCGTGTGTAATTCACATCACCAATTTACACTTCGACAATTGCCAATTACTCAATTTTCAAACTCATTTTTCAGATTTACAATTGCGATCTGTCAAATCTTCTTAATGATAAAATCTCATATGGCAAATTTGCAAAAATTCGCGGTCTCTGGCCCATTTCAAACAAATTAGGAGCTTCTATGTATCTGTGCACATTAGAAAGGTGCCCAAACCGGCAAAGTGGAAAAAGGAGGTCTCAGCATTCCCAAAGCTAATATTTGTTGTATAATTAATAATTGTGAAAATTAAAAAATTATATTTTAATTTTAAATTCGCGCGACAGGGTCTCAAAGTTTTAAAAAATATTAATCATACGACACGTTCACCAAATACAATTTTTTACAAACGAAGTTATTGGTTTATTTCAATTGCTGTCATTGTTTAAAATTCAAAAAGGGATCTACATTTGTGGAAATAAAATGTTTAAAAATTTGAATAGTTTATAAATAAAATCAACGCTGACTGTTTTTAAATAAAAAATATATATGATAATAGGCAACACTGCATATAAGTTATTTACAAAAACTTTAGACTACATTCGCGCCCGTTAAACTCGACTTTTTTATCTTCTGTTTTTATTTACGCTAATTATACATGAAAAAGTATCAGATAGGGGGTGAGAGCATGACCTTAAAAATTTCATATACATATATATGTGCACTAGGGTGGACGCCAATAAAATAGTTAACTGATACCATCTTTAACGATTACTTTTAGGGTGTACATAATAAATTAAAAAATCAAAAAATTTTAGATCATGTTTCAACCTCTGCGAAAAGCGTTTAAAGTTTTCACAAATATTACGTATACGACACGTTCACCGAAACGAACTTTTGTCGACGAATTCTCCGCATCATTTTAATTTTGGGCGGGAGACTAAGACCAAATATTGACGAAGCGAGCCCATTCCCAACGAAGAGATGCGTTTTATCCACGCTCTTATATGGGACTAAGTTTGTAAGCCTGTCGGTTTCGGAAAGTGCGACTAATGTGGCTCGCAAGTCGGAGTCAGCATGGTCCACGAGCGGGATTCCGCATGAAAGCAAGGACCTTCTAGTCAGATTCTGCCGACATAACACTGGAAACCATTTTGAGTGACTGTTTGGGCTACCATGGTCGATTCACTAAATTCAAGACACAGCTCCGTGGAGACCGTTTTGAATCGATAAAAGAGATAGAGCCCGAAACGAAGAAGGAATTGAAGCCTATACCGGAAGAAGACTGCAGCATGCTTATAAAATTGTAAAAAACCTTGGCACAAGTGTAATGCAGTCGGCGGAGACTACTTTCAGGGGAATGAAATGAATTTACAAAAATAAATAGAGATTTTTTTATTTATAAACAAAAACGTGAGCGTAAGTTAAAGTCGGCTTTTAAATTATTTACCGTTACTCATGAAAAACATGTTTAACAGTGTTCCTGCGTTCCTTAGTGTGACCATCCAAAAAGTATGCAACACTTTTTTGCTCATAACTTGAGAACCGTTCATCCGAATTTTATCATTTCTTCGGCAAATCGATTCATTTTGCCAATTACTAACTATCTCTAAAAGGTACGAATTGTCTATCTTTAAAACTGTAGGAGATATAACGTTTTTCCAAATTGCGGGGGCGGGAGGGGGCGTGGCCAAAATTTGAAACAAACTTGATCTGCGTGCAGATAAAAGAAGCATTTGTCCCATACATGTCAAACCTCTATCTCTTACCATCTCTGAGATCTAGGTGTTCATACAGACAGACGGACAAGTCTATATCGTCTCGGCTGTTGATGCTGATCAAGAATATATATACTTTATATGGTCGGAAATGATTCCTTCTGCCTGTTACATACATTTGCACGACTTTAGTATACCCTTTTTACTCTACGAGTAACGGGTATAAAGAGTACTCAGAAGAACGGCTGCACCGTGATGCGCAGCACTTCAACCACACTTAACAGTTCGTGTGGGACCTCACTTCAAAGATATCCTTATAGCCACTTAGTGTACTGCTGAAACTTGCTTTCATCTAGAAATGAACAGCGCAGAATAGTAGAAATTTTGCAGTAATATACTATTTCGAATAAATACATATTTAGTAAATATTATTTGCATATTGTACTGGTTATAGAAAAAACAAATTTTTCAATGGTCATTGTACCTTTTTGTCAAATGTTATGACTTCAAACCAAGTCTTCGCCAAATACTTAAAAATTAAACATGTAGGCAAGGGCAACAGTACGTATGAGTGATAAACTTTGAATCCAAGTCGCAGACCCTAAAACTAACTTTTTCTCAAAAATTTTTTTTGTTATGCCTTTTTTAGACGAAAACGCAACGTTTAAGAAGGTATCAGAATGGCGTTACATTTTTACAAACATAAAATGTCCGACCTAATGTGCACTGCACATATTTTGAATGAGTGAAATTTAACTGGGTAACCACCTGACTTCAAATGAGTAAAACAAAACAAAATGTAAACAAGCATTGCTTCATAAAATAGAATGTTTAGATGGTACGGGTAGAAATGGACAAACTTGTAATCACACGCATTGCTTAACTCTCAATAAACACTTTTAAGGGGTTGTCTTTCTCTACTTTGTCTCTTGCAAATTTGAACATAACAACAAATGTCTAAATACGTCATTTTGTTGTTGCTTCCAAACATAAGAAGATAAGTTATCTTGAGGTATTCTCGAGTTATTGAATAAAATAATTCTCATTTTAACAATTTAGTTAGACAGTGAACCCCATTCTTTCCAGTCTACTGAGAGGATGGTCATTATCAAAAGTTAAAAAATAAGTTTAAAATTATTTCTATTTTTTGCTGTTTCAAGATTGAGTTTGTTTAGAAGAATTTCCCAAAATTCCTGCTCTTTTTATTTTCTTAGTTTGACACTGAATACAATCAAAACCATTGGATATAAGTGCACAGAGTTATGACCGATTCTAAACTTCATTTTTTATCTTTACTCAAGTTACAAAGAACGCTCTTCAGAATGTTATTTTCCTTTTTACATCCGCCCCGATTCGGACCCCAAATCCTCATCTCTAAACACAGGCGTTAAGTGACACCCACTAGAATCGTCCCATTCTTATCTTTTGCGATAAAGAAAATGTTTGCTAGGCAACAGCGCAACCAACACACACACACAGTTGTCATATAATTTCTAATGTGCTGCTTTTATGATCATATGAAAAAAACACCCCTGGGTGCAGCCACAACGCACGTGCCTGAGCCTATGAGTGCTTCTGTATCGCTTGTACTAGTGTCTGTGTGTGTGTGTGTGTGCAAATTAAAATGCATAAAAGGATAACAGCAATGCTGCTGTTAGCGTTACACAGCAGCAGCAGCCCAGCCCTCATTGTAGGCAAATTTCACCAGAGACTGCAGCGGCAAATTGTACTGCAGGGAAAATTGTGATTTTCGCGCTCATCAACAAACCACGACGAAGAAAGTGCACGTGTTGCTGCCGCGTCTGGTTTAATTTTAGCACCGGGGCCGGGGCCAACGTAACGCGCCTTGACACCGCCGCAGCGGCAGCAGCATTGCATACTATTAGGCGCTCATAAAAAATGTAACATTGTCACATAAAAATAGATGCCCAAAATCTCTCGCGTGTGTGAGAAAAAAAGCAACCAAATATAATAGGAATAAACCCTGCATAATGTTGTCGTCGTCGTCGTCATCAGCATCCACATCCAACATTTTGAGTTGTAAACTTTTATACGATCTGGGGGCTCTCAAGTTGAATTGTTCAACTTTCTTTTTATGACTGTAGTTAGTTTAGCATTTTGATTTGTCTCAGCGATTATTATTGGCAATCAAGCGGAGTGCCAGCTAGATGATGACTTGGGGCTAGTCGCTGGCTGATTGCAGTCAACATGTCACACAAGGAAAGTTGAGAAATTGCTAGGAGAATGTAGCCAAAGGCAAGTGCTGATGTGGCTGCTGCGGCAGCAACTGCTGTTGCTGTGAAATTCAATGAGACTGACAGACAGGAAATGGCAAGGGGAAGTGGTTGACTTATGTGCGTGTGTGTATTTATTTATCCGGCATGTTTTTGAATTATATAATAGTCATCATGACCATAAAGAAACTCTAAAGTATTGGGTCAGCGCAAACTTGCAACTTTTATTAGAAAAATATATCCATGGCCATATTTTGCACTATCATCTGGCGGCCAGAGTCGAGTTGAAAGGACGTGATAGCTACTTGGCAAATTAATGTCGACGATCATAAATTTCTTTAACCCTTATCATAAAATAGCAAATGGGGTTAACATAAAGTAGACATACAATTCGCAATTCCATTTCATTGTTGAGTACTATAAAAGTTCTTGAATTACTTCAGTTGTCTGTAAAAATATAATGTACTCCAAATGTGAATGCATCTCAAAACAAATAGATGACTACACTGAAAGGATCGATATGGACGTTTGACATAAGCATATTCTTTTAATTAAGGAACTAAGATCATTGTAATATATCCCCTGTTTATACACAAAAACAATATCTTGATATATTGACAGTCGATGACAGTCGAATCTTCGAGACATAAGAAACTTTTTGAATGAGAATCTTGCCAGATATTATGAACCGTATGAAATTGTAACGATAAGCAGCTGTATCCATTTCGAGGCCGAACTAAATTTACTCAATATATGCCATCGAAACCAGCAAGGTATGGCATAAAAGTATGGGGGCATGCGATTCGAAGTCGAAATTTCCATTGCAAGGAGACGAGCGAGAGGTGAGACAAGGTGAAAATGTGTTGATGTATCTCGCAAATCGTTACACTTACAGCGGCGGAACAATGATATGATTGGTTACTATTGAACTCGCATTTGTTGCCACCATTCGATCAGACAAAAGATGTCTTCCTGTTTTTTCAACTGTGTTTGGTTTTTGTGACATTCATGTTTTGCTTTGCAGCCACGTGCCAAAAATGAATCAGGGGCCAATTTGTTGTCCACCGTTCATTACACAAAAAATGTTGAAGGCGAAGCCATGAAACCCAAAGCGGCGTTTATTCTATGGACCACATGATAACGTTTTATACAACCAAACGGCCCACAAGACGCATTTTTCTGCAGCATTATTGATGTTATGGCATTGGCCACTCATATTATTTATAAACAAAACAATGGAATCAACCGAAAAGGCGGGAGACGTACATTTTTGAACACGCTTACCAAAACATTGGTCCTTGTAAATGTCGAAAATTGCTTGAATAATCCACACAATCTCGCACAGCTTACGATTCGTTTGGCTTTTGAATCGTTCTTCGGCAGAGCAATAAATCTTGCCAGCAGTGTTGTGGTTCCTCAACACTGCGGTCCTGATACACTCACCGGCCAAAAACCCATTCGAATATTTTCAGAACAAGGCGATAAGCTGCGTCGTAAAACTCGTTTTTACTGCTTCAAATGCACTAATCCGGTCTGTCAACAACACTCAAAAGTCGATTATACAATGTATGTAAAGTTATGCAAATTCAATTCTCTTCGATTTGACATTCTTGTTGGCGGTATAACTAGACGGAATACTCTAGTACTCTCATCCGGCACAGATTGTTCTTTCAGTGCTTGGCACATCAATCGTTTTTCAGCGATGGGAACGTTGTCATCAAAGAACGAGAGAGCTACAGCTTCTTCTGAGAGGTACCACAAATGAGTTTATTGAGTACTATAGAAGAGGTTGCTGAATCAACGATTGCGTACTCCTGAATGGACTTCAAGAAAATTAGGTCTTTCCATGCATTTACATAAAACTTGATAATGAGAAGGCTTACATCCCTTATCGCACAAAAATTCTTTTTCGACACTTGAATAGATTTTCGTAACTTGGAAAGTGCCGATGATCCCAAACGCTGTCTATGTAAAATCAATAAATATGAATTTTTATTCAGGTACCTTTAAAAGCAAAGAAGTTTTTCTCCCTAGATTCCATTTCAAGAGCAACTCTTTCTAGGGCAGCTACTTGATAAATGTAGCAGTTGTGCTTAATCTTAAATATAATGTGGGGGAACATCTAGAAGTGATAAATATACAATTTGGTGGTTGAAGCTTACCAAGAATACAAGATTTTCAAAGAAGAAATTTTCATCCAACGATGCTGATGTCAAATAGCTGTGTGTTTCATCTGAACTTTATAAAGTTCAAAAGTATACTTCAAAAGTACAGGGTTGCCCATATTCGACGGACCCATCTGGCAACGCCATAACTTTTGACAGAGATGTCAAATCGCTTAATGACATACCGCGTTTGAAGCGTCAGTCCAAGCAGATTTTTACCATGGAACAATACACGCCACGCGAGCGCTCTGAAATAGTTGAAATTTACATTCAACAGAACAAGTCAATTGTGAAAACTCAACGTGCATTTCAAAAATTAAAAAATGTGACCGAAATGTGTGAAATGGGACCGTAAATAAGCAAAATTGCCGTATTTACGCCACTGAAAATCCTGAGGAGATTCAAGAAGTGCCTCTTCATGACGAAAAAGTCACAGTTTGGAGCGGCGTTAGTGCAAAAACGGTCATTGGGCCGTTTTTCTTCCAAAATGAAAATGGCCATGCTGTTACCATCAACCAGGAGCGTTATCGCGTCATGCTGACCAATTTTGTGATGCCAATTATTCGTCGAAAGCGTATGAGGCAGTTCTGGTTTCAACAAGACGGCGCTCCACCGCACACAAGTCGCATAACAATCGATTTTCTGAAGAAATTGTTTCCGGGCCGTTTGATGTCGAAAAGTGGTGATTTGGACTGGCCACCGCGTTCGCCCGATTTGACGCCGCCTGACTTCTTCTTGTGGGGATATTTGAAGTCAAAGGTTTACGTTAACAAGCCAAGGACCGTAGAAGAGCTCAAGGACAACATTCGTGAAGAAATAGCCGCTATTCCGGCCGAAATGTTGGCGAAATCGATGGAAAATGCTGCAAAAAGGGCACAATACGCCATCAACGCCAGAGGCGGCCATTTGAGAGATATCATATTCAAAAAATTGATGTAAACAAATCTACTTGGAACAAATTAAATGATTAAGATTGCCAACCGCCAAATTTTTTTTTTCTTTGATTTTTAAAAAAAAAACATGGGTCCGTCGAATATGGGCAACCCTGTATACTTATTATATGAAGGACAGTCAGAAAACACTACTTGTAAATTTTGACTTAGGTACCATCACAAACAAAGAAGTTATTCCACAATTCTTTTTTTAAGAGCAATCGTCTCTATGGGAGGTAGTCGTTAAATGCGCGGTAATAAATGACTCGATAATGGGTGCTGTCAAACGTGTGTAGCCATCTCTTAAGGACACATTTAATTGGTCAGTATCTCAAAATATTTAAAATCTTAGAAAATTCTATCGAGTGGTTTTCTATAAATTCCATTTTCTAAGTTGGACCTCTATGGCGGGGTACTAGCAGTTTATCCATTGGAGGCGGGAATTCGGTAAAACAATTGTGGAGACTCCTTCATCTTTGGTGAATTTTTCAAAATTGTAGCTCTCATCTTTATTTGACCAGCAACAGATGTTATGTGTATGTTGCTAGTATAAATGTGCCCATTAAACGCGAACTTGACGTGCTCAAGAAAAACTGGGTATGAGGAGTTGCTACCTGATGCCTCTAGTTTTACAATTTATTGGTCCCACTCCTTTTTTTTTTTTTTTTTTTTTCTTCTCATACCTTCCTCAGAGTACAAGAAGTACAAAGAAATTTCGTTCAAAGAAACATTAAATTCTCATGATTCGTTTCTTCTTGCTTGTTTACAGTTCACTTCTCTCAACTTATTCCCTTATAAAAGTTTGGTTTTTCTTCCACTTTTTGCTATGGAAGACAGATGTTAGTTGATTTTAATTTAATTTTGTTTCTCTCCTTTAATCTTTATTAATTTATGCTTCCCGTCAATTTACATTCTGTGTCAATTCTCTTACATTTCTTCTCCCTGTTACATACTTTTGCACAAAATTAATGATAAATTAGTACTATCTGTATCTTTGGTACAGAGTATAAAAAAGAGTTCAATTTTCAGGCCCATTTTATATAGCGGAGACTAATAAAAGCTCTTAATACAATGTTTTATTTAATAAAATTAAAGAAAAACAATTTTATAAATGTTGTTTCGGTTTCGGTGGAGCATTCTTTGGAAATGCCCATATCACAATTCGCAGAGAGAATATTCCTGGATTTGCTGAGGAGTTTTCCTGCACTGAATAATTAATTTCTTATATTTATATTTACTTGTTCCAAATGCTTCACTTTGCTTTTTTCCAAAGAACGCAAAATTAAATTCCTTCAAAAATTAAACTAGCATTATTTAATTTGCACTTCTTTTCTCATGCTATTCTCTATGGAATCAGCTACCTAACAACCTGAAAACGCTGTCCGTGTCCGTTCTTAATAAATCAGTCGACCATTACCTACGGCACTAATTTGTTTTTATATTATTTTTTATATTTTAAGTTTGTTATAAATGTTAAATATTAAGTTAATAGTGGTATTCCTGAAAGTTGATTTGCTTTTGATTTGCTTTCGTGAAAGCAGTTGGTGAAACGAACCTGATTTCATTTTGATTTGCTTTCATACAATTTTCACATGTACATAATTTGACAGATCCAAAGAGGAAGGGCAGAATAAAATTGTGGAAGAATTTGTAACTTCGAACTTTCTAACAGAGCTGTGCAGATAACTAGCCAAGAACATCTTTGACCAAGTCAAGCAGTTCTCTAAGAAAACTGTCACACTAAAACGAAAGCACATCGAAATCAGCTTCGAAGCTGATTTTACGAAATCAATTAGTATGACCTTAATTTCCTTGCATTTTCTGGGTACACTGCTCATTTCGTATGGAGCAGCTGTTATCAGCTGTTTCTCGAAATCAAATCGAAAGCAAATCAAAAGCAAATCACTTTCAGGAATACCACTAATGTTAATTACCCCAACCTTAGTTTTCGTAATTGTCATATTGATTAATGGTACAACACAGCACAAAATATCTTGATTCACTCCAAATATCGTGTAGTTTTTTAAGACATTCCAACCTTCTTCATTTCCTCTTCACTTTATCTTCCTTCCTAGTCTTTTGTTAACATGCTTCCTTTTTTTACGCTTTCTTTAATTCTCATTTCTAATTTTGTTTCTTTCTTTCTTTCTTCTTTACGCTTATTATCTCTTTATTTATTCCGCCTGCTTTCATCTTTCCGCCTCAAGTGCAAAATAAACTCCCGCTTATGGAATTCCAGAACGAAATAGTAAGAATTTGCCTCTGTTTAGTAATTTCAAAAGCGGCATATCAACATCCGAAACCTCATCAAAATCTGTCAAAATTCTAATGGTACTCACCGTTGCTGCACAGAGCGTTGCATTGCCTACAAATGACAGGCCTGGGGTGCGTCGCAGTCGTCGGACACGTTGCTCCTGCTGCAGTGTGGTAGATGCAACGCCTTCGTCGTCACCGCTGCCGCCGCTATCATCGATTGGCTGTTGAGTGGCCAGCAATGGGCAACTGCTTGCCACACCCAGTAAGCCCAACAGGCTGCTGTTGCTGTTGTTGTCGCTGCTGTTGCTGCTGCTGTTGCTGTTGCAGATGTTGCTGCTGTGCCGTCGTCGTCTGCGATGGCGATGATGTGGATGATGGTGGCGCTGGCGTTGATTGTGACGACGGCAGCGTTGTTGTTGCGCTGCGGCGTCTATTTTAATGGCAGCTATGGTGCTGCTTTACAGCAGCACACAACCTACACAGGGGAGGTGTACGATCTGAAATTTGCTGTTCTAGTTGTTGCTGTCAATGTCTCAGTGTGGCAGTGGACACATCCTTCAATTGCTTTGCACCAATGACAATTCCATAATGTTTGTTATTGTTTTATTTTGTTTTGTTTAAATTCCTATGTTTGTTGTTGTTGTTGCTGGCAGCACTTTGTTGTGGTTTTTTTTTTTTGAAACAATTCCAGTTAACAGTCTTGAATGTTGGCATGGCTGAAACATTAACAGAACAACGGAAACAATTAGCCAAAAGAAAAACTAAGGCCAGTTGCCAAAATGTAAATGAAATTAACCAACATTTTTTTGGCAACCATTCTATCCTACCGACCGTGTGAGTCTCGGGCCCATCAATATGCACACAATCGACTGCGGAAGCAAATTTTGGTGTAAATTATAGATTTTTTGTTCGCCCTGCTGGCAATTTATGGTATTTGAGCTTTGGCCAGGGTAATTTATGTTAGGCATGCTGCTACTTGGATTCGATTCGAAGGGTTCCAGGGGGCCACACCCGTTTGACAAATTGCCAACTAAAAGAATTTCATAATATTCTGTATAGTGTTTAAATTGCTTGAAATGGTTAAAACTTCACTTAAACTGTCATAAAATAGACAGAAATCCAGCTGCAAAATTCTTTATAAGTTGTGGGCAAGCCAAAATTCTGAAATTCTAAGAAGCAGTTACCATGTTTGCTTTGAAAATTACTAAATTATTTTTCTTCGCTTGACCAAGATTATAAATCTTGCAATTATATTTTATGTATGGCCATAATTCATTCACCTAGATCTATTTATCTGTTTGCATGAAGTGAAGAACTTCTATTTAATACATTTTCAATTCCACGCATGAGTATAATCTGCTTAAATGGGGACTTTAGATAGAAGAATGTGTATATATATTATTTGCTTTTTATTCTTCTTGTCCTCTTCTTTTCTGTAAGCATAGCAACATTACAATGTTCATATGAACTAGATGTTTTCGATGAACGCTAATTGTTTCATCTGAGCTTCTCAGACATGTGTGAATTAATTTGATAAGATGAGATTTTTTGCCGAAAACTCAGCTGAGTGATCAAGTCGTGTAAATGGGGTTAATTATTCTTAACAATTTTGCGAAATATGCCAATTTTAATGACAGAAATATAGTTTGTCAAGAAAGTGTTTTTCACTTGTTTGGCAAAGAGGAATGGAAAATAAATTATTGTTTCCAGACTGGTTTGTAACGTTGAACACGAATCTGGTTTTATAAACTTCATATCTCTAATTTATTAATTTTGTAATATATTTCGCTTGACGTTTGAATCGTTTCTCCATTTTTTTTAAATAACGATTTTCAGTTTTGCACTGCTTGCTTCAACATATCAGTCAGCTTCTGTTCGACTGAATACTTGGCTCCAAGTTGGCAGCCCTTACTAGATTGCCAGATGATTGCCTCTTCTTATTCTTCGAATTGTGTGCAAAGGAAAGCAAGCTAAAAAGAAAATTCGTTTAAAGTGTTTAACCTATCCTAGCTACCCATATATATTGGGCGACAACGAGCGATAAACCAATCAATGCAGATGCGACAGCGATGCGAGAAAGCAGTTTGCAACCTGCTGTTCCTTAAGCATAACCTAACCACCATTTTTCCATTACCAGCCTACACAACGAAAGATCTTTCTGCGTGGAAGGAAAACCTTGCCGTAAGTGCTTTGCTTTAATTAACTTTTTGGCTTGCTTAAAGAAATCGCTCAACTAAGCAAAATAGTATATTGCGGATCAAATCTCAATACGTCTAATTTGATAGTGTTTAACTATCCTGAATTAAATTGCCATTCATATTCAATTTAGAAATGAAATTTTTCTTTGAGAAACAAAACTAAGGGCCGCTTTCTCATGTTCCTGTTTTTGCTCAAATCGAAATCCAACTAGATTTCGCAACTAGGTGGATTTTGTGCAATCGGTTGTCTCATGTAGATGGATTATGAATTTGGGCATTTGCGCCACGGTCACACCGGGAGAGCTGGAAAGGCACTAAAATTGAGTTGGCAGCGCCTTGCCATCTTGCGAATTTTTTGTTTTATTTATTACGCGCCAATTTTAAAAAGTAAAGCCTGCATTTTAGAGAGGAGGAGAAGGATTTTTTTTGAACGACTTGTTACTATGATGGGAGATTAAGCAATAGATCTAAAGCTAAGTTCACCCAGGCAAATAATTTGGACAAATTTTTATAAAAATTTAGCCAAAAAGGCCAAATTGTGGAACTTTCCGGGAATATTTGATCAAATTATTTGCGTAAATCCTGTAAAATCTTCAATCATCTCCATTTTAATCAAAATTTTATCTGCCTGTGTGAACTTAGTTTAAGCAATGAACTAAGGGAATTAAAATGCGGATCTGTCTCTTTGTCTATGTCTGCAGGTGTCTTGTATACACAAGCCACATTCAAAATTTTTCATTTTGGGTTTATTTTTTATCAATACAGACTTCACTGTTTTTAGCAGCGGTTGTTTTTTGATTTTAATTTTTTTATTGTGACCATATGCATGCAAACATAAAAATACATAATTTGGTTAAGCATGTACATGGTTTTGAAATACATGAGGATGAAGTAGATGGCAACAAAAACCATCTATGTAGATGGCTAACCATAAACATGAGCAAAGCAAATACAGGAAATCCACCTAGATTTGCGAAAACAGCAACATGAGAAAATGGCCTTAAGTCCATCATAGGATCATCCTATGAAAACACAAAATATAATTGTTTGCTGATCGAGGTAACAAAACTCAAGCTAATAATAGAAATCATTTAATTGAATTTTTGATATATGTATAAATATTCAACATTTGAAAGAATACCGCATTTTGATGACGCCAATAGCAACAATTTTAGACTCTCTTCAGAATGAGAACAATTTACATTTTTGATGTCTCATTCCGGCATTGACAACTCTGGCAGTATGATTCCACTGAGATCTTGAGCTTGAAAAGTGTGGGAATGATATTCTAGAAAAGAAAGTCAAGTAGCGCTTTTCAAATATTTTTCAACTTTCGACAAAAGCGAAAGATTATTGCATCTGTTTTAATTGCGGTGGTTTAATTGTCTTGGGAAAATTGCTCTTCATGGTCGGGAATCTGATGAAATTCGGCAAATTGTTATGGCGGAAAGGCAGTAAAATATGCTTTGACACATCAATTCAGTTCAAAGTTTCAGCTCGATAGCTTTAAAACTGAGACTAGTTCGCGTAGAAACAGACAGACAGACGGACAGACAGACGGAATACCGGAGAAAGCTTAATCGACTCAGTTCGTCACCCTGATCAAGAAAATATATAGTTTATAGGGTCGAAAATGAATATTTCTATGCGTTGCAAACTTCTGGGACCCTTTGGAAGGGTATAATAAAATGAAGTGTTTACAATTTACTTCTTAGGTATGTATTAACTAAAAGATATGTGTTGGTGACTTGTCGTTGTGTTCCGTTCCGTATACTTGTGGTTGTTTCAGGTGATATTCTAACTTATAATTTTTACTAGTACATTCAACTTTCGTAGAGCTAAACTTTCTTCATTCGCCAGCATTCGCTCTAATTGTTGATTCTAAAAATTGAATTATGTGTTTTGATGTGATAATGTTCAAATTGTGAAACCACCTTCGTCCACTTAGTGAAAAAATGTCTGTGGCCAGGCGATTGTTATTTTTGGTATGGCGAATGGAAGTTGACGCTCCTTAAAAAATATTGGTGTGGATTCAAATGTATATTCATGGTATGTTCATATGTGCTAGGTCCAATTATAGTCAATGCGTTGAAAATTCTAAGCTCAAGTTCAAAGACTTTGAGACCTTCAATGAGTTTTAATCACAGTCAAGAAACCTCAAAGAAAAAAAATATTTGACATCGCCACAGAAATTCCGGTTAAAGAAGAGCCTATGTCTGTGGCCAGCACTAGCCTATACAAGGCTGGCAAAAGAAATGCATCAATGGTGGTATCTTCGCTGACTCTCGATGACCAAAAAAAAAATCTAATCTCCTCCCAAAAATTCAAAAAAAACCATCTTCTATTCTCACCTTCATCACACTCCCCACTTAATAAACTCTTAACATAAATTTTATTAATTATAAAAAAAATAATAAAAAAAATTTTTATTTAAAGTTACAAACAAATACAAAAAACCAATTTAATATAAAAACCACCCATTTCCCACTAAAAAAAAAAAGGAAAACTGCCAAAGAGATCTAAAATCAGTAAATATTAAGAGAAACAATTTAAGAAAATTTTTACAAACAATTGATTATTTCAGTGTTTTGTTAAAGATTATTGAAAACTAAAGAGTTATCAATATTTCTTGTGCTTGATATATCGAATATCGACCGTCAAAGTCAAAGTGCTATTTGATATTATCGAAATTACCATTAAAAATTCTAATGAAATTGGCTCAACTCCCTCGCTCGCTCCTTCTTTCTTTCTCTTCCATGGAATAGTGGTTTTTGTTTCTCATACCGCATTCCGATTTCCATTTGCATACAACACAATACAGCAGCATAAAACTAGCAATTACAAGTCACAAAAAGTACAGCGATGCATGAAACAGACGAAGCCAGTTAAAAATTGCACAACAACTAAATGTGCAGCTGAAAAATTTGAAATGCTAAAATGGAAATGTACCAAATGTACCAGGCAAAATGACAAAGCCAGCTGAAGATAGAGCCGGAGCTGGAGAGATAAAATGGGAATAAAATGTTAAGCAAGCACTGTGCAAGTCTCTTAATGAGTGCGCTGACATAAAAATAATTATGAATTAAAACCAAAGTTGTTTAGTTTTCCTTTTTTTCAGTTATTTTTATTTTGTTCAACTCATAATTCAAATGCATGTAGTAGGAAGTAGACAGAAAGGGGCGTGTCCCAGCAGAGACAGTTGCCAACGAACTCTCGGGGTCTGGGAACTGTGCCGGGGCTTTAGTTTTGTTTCATTGTCTACGAGAAATGCGACGTCATCGTCAGACATTGTCGTTTGGGCTGGCGCCCGTTGTCTGTCTGCATTTTCATTTGTGGCGCATACAAAACGAAGGCAAAAGAGCTGCTGCTGCCGCTGCTGCTGCCAGCAAATGTCCATCAACGAGCACACACACACAACCCAATGGCATTTACTGTGTGTGTGTGTGTGTGTGAATGCTCTTTTCGTCGCGGCGGGTCAGCGCTAAGTGCTACAGAAATGCCGCATAATGCACTCCTATGCCAGCTGAGTGGGAGTTTAAGCCCCTTTTGCTCACTCAAGCTACCAACTAATGAGTTGGCTTAAGTATGAAGTCTAACCGGAAATAAGTAAAAATCCTTGCAGCTGCACAAAAGTATGCTATAAATTTAACTGCTCCAGCAACAGCCACCGCAATCGAATTGCACTGTTTGACAGATTTCACTCAGTTATAAATAACGATTGCAATTGTCTGTCTTGGCTGGAAAACTTTTGGCTCTGTTTTATGACTTTTTCAGCCTCTCTCTCCCCCACTCTGTCTGGCTGTCTCTGAGGGGACTGTGAGAAGAAGCTGAACTTAATGATTGCTACTAAGGTCCCGGGGATTGATTTATTTGCAAAACTCAAAAGAAAATATGTTTTTTTTTTTTTGGTGAGAAATGAATAAGAAAATTGTGGAAAAATACTTTTCATAGAATTCGTGTTAAACTGACTCAATCAGAGCTTAATTCTTCTAAATTATTGACAGCAAATTTTGTTCTTTTTCTTTGCCTTCAAGTATCAACGAACTTTGCAACTGGCTTAATTTTGTTTGCCTGGCACAAACTACTTAGGTGGAGGCACTCTTAAAACTGGAAGAGACAAAAAAGTAACTCAGAATAATACATCAATTTCGAATTATTTGCAGTGGGGGAGGGAGGGCGGTGGGGCGTGACACTTGCTGGCCAATATAAATAAACACTTGATATTCAATTTACCAACGATTCATCAGCATATTGAGCTCGGTGGTGGACGGCCAGCCCAAAGTTGAGCTGGCAACAAAAGACGCTCAGACGGAGACCAAAAATCAACTTCAAAAAAGGCAAATATTTGCACAACAACAAAAACCAACGACGTCGAAGACGTCGACAACGACGACAATGTAGAAAAGGAAGACGCACACACACACAACACAACGAGACACACCCACACTGCGCAAAGACAAAGGCAGGGCAACTAAACAAGTGGGGAATTTACGTTAAAAACAATAACAAAAACGCACACGAAAACAAGGATAAAGCTGGGAAGGCGGTTTGATTGTTCGACAACAGTCTGACTGAGTGACTGACTGGGCCAGAACTGGCGTAGGGGTAATGTGTGGAGCATCAGACCAGATTGGTGTACGGGGGCATTCAGGGCGTTCGGTACGCATTCAGGTCTCACCAGAATGTATAAGACAAAGATAAATTGATAACTAAAGCGGTGTATCGCTGTATTTGGCCACCGAAGAGAATGCTGATTTGTTATCCCAGTCGAACTTTGTGATAATTAAAATATGCAAAAAATACAAACCAAAACGATGATTTTATGCCCATCATGAAAGACTGCTAAGCACACGGTAACAAATTTAAACTATTTAGTTTATGTACGGATTGGAGGTTGTTGCCGCCAATATTGAATTTTTGTTCGTTTAAGTTTAAATCGTATATTTTAGCTAAAATACTATCGCACATTTAAATGTAACCGTCGATAAACAGGTCTAACCGAAATCGATTGCTTCTTGTCCAATGTTATCAACCATGCATCATCACGAAGAAATTGTGAGTTAATCGGGATTTAGAAGAGGCGCAAGAAGCTCACGAAATATTTTAAGCGTTCGCTAAACACTCGCTAACCACTTCAACTGACTATATTTGTGATTGATAAATTGTTTAATCAAATAAACATAAAAAAGTGAACACTTATTGATTGACATCGGATTTTAGGTAAAAACATATTTTTGATGGGAGGACCTAAAAAATTTCTGATTGCATTCAAATTTGATTCATGAAAATTAGATTATTTTAAGTCCTTATTCGTTTCGTATATTGACATATTTACATACATATCTTTGACCTAAAAGCATATTTGAGAATATGCTAACCAGGGCTGCAAACCGGTTCGGAATTAAACCGCTCCAGATTTGGAGTCTCCGGCATTTTCGGGAAGCTCGAACCGAAGCTCGAATCAAAAAGGATTCGGTTTAAAAATATGTTTCTCCTCAATTTTTTCGGGTACCTATAAATTTCCAATACACCTTAATGCACGCAGGCAGGTTTTTGTAAGTTAAAATACTCCTACATATTTAGAAAGTGCTTAGAAAACCGTTCTTACATTTTAAACTCAATCCCAATCGCTACAACTGAATCTTGAAATCCAAAAAACCAAATTGATTTGGAACAAAAATAGCTTGCAAATAAAAGTGTGGCTGAATTGTATAATCGTCAAAAGGAACTAATTAATAAAAACATCAATGATTCTGTACCATGTCCATCTTCTGATGAAACTGAATTTTTCTCAAAGCAGCAAGAAAATAATGAAAATGTGACAAATATCTAACCGGCGAAGGACTTCATTGTTTTGTTTTCTCGAAATTTGAAGATTGTTTAAAATTTCTTAGGTATTAAAGCTTTCGATAAATGATCATTGTGAAGAATTTAAAAATAGCATTTTTCTTTATTAGCTCTTCCTGAGGCACAAGTATCCAGCCAAAGAGCTAGTATTAATAAAACAAACATGTTTGATTGATTCCGCAATGCTGAGCTTACAACTGTTGTGCACTCTAGCAAGGTCAGCCTTAAGTTCTGCCTTCAGTGCATCATTCAGCCACATGTGCGCGCCCTTAATGATTAAAATTTTGAATTATTTATACCCGTTACTCGTAGAGTAAAAGGGGTATACTAAAGTCTTGCAAATGTATGTAACAGGCAGAAGGAATCATTTCCGACCATATAAAGGATATATATTCTTGATCAGTATCAACAGCCGAGGCGATATAGACTTGTCCGTCTGTCCGTCCGTCCGTCTGTCCGTCCGTCCGTCCGTCCGTCTGTCTGTATGAACACCTAGATCTCAGAGATGGTAAGAGATAGAGGTTTGACATGTATGGGACAAATGCTTGTTTTATCTGCACGCAGATCAAGTTTGTTTCAAATTTTGGCCACGCCCCTCCCGCCCCTGCAATTTGGAAAAAACGTTATATCTCCTACAGTTTTAAAGATAGAGGAGATAGTTAGTAATTAGCAAAATGAATCGATTTGCCGAAGAAATGATAAAGATCGGATGAACGGTTCTCAAGTTATGAGCAAAAAAGTGACCACAGC
>JAEIFU010003964.1:0-21627 GCA_018904235.1 Lordiphosa stackelbergi | reverse complement strand
CCATACAAATGTTCGGTCGGAAATGGATTTTAGTGAGAAAAACTGTTTTGGTTTCAATATAACTGCTCTCAAAACACGGTCAGGGGTAATATGTAATGTTTTTAATCTGATTCGCGAAGTTTGGTCGAAGTCGCTAACCGTTGAGACTGAAGTTATTTCATGTATCAAAACTTCGGTACAGACGAAGTTAGCTTTGCCTTTCTCGTTTTTTTTTCCCACAAACAGTCGAGTTTACGCACCACCTTTTATATGCCCGCAGCAAGAAACAGTTATGTTCAGTTTTTCTTCGTCTTCTTTGTGTTTGTCTCAATGCACAAATGCTGTTAACTGCACACACACACCGTCGCCTTCAGTTTTTTTCCACCCGCGTATGCACGCACTCAAATCCAAATTGTTTAATCCAATCAACAATTAATGTTGTTTACTTTCGTCGCCATTGTAAGACCGCCATTCATTGGCTCCAGTGTGACTGTTCTCCGATCGCCTCATAATTCCTACTGGCTGATTGAAATTCACAGAAGATTTGGGGTCAAATTTCGTATCAATTTTATAAAAACGAGAGCGGGGTTAAAGTCGGCTCTAACCGACTTCGATATACCCGTTACTCATGAAAAACATTACCCATTGTGACCTTAGTGTTACTTAGTAAACCCAAAAAAGGCAGGGCAAGCGCGCGCGCGCGCGCGCGCGCGGTACAACATTTTTATACCCCGTACCGAAGGCACATAGAGCAGAAGAAAGTTTGTGCAAAGTATGTGGTCAGAAAGTAGGAATCATTTCCGACTTGGCAGGCGGAGCATCAAAGCACAACAGCCGAGCTGATATACATAACCGTCTGTCCGTCCGTCGTCCGTTCAACCGTCCGTACAGGTAGAACATTCAAAGATGTGAGAGAGGCTTTGGAGGCGGGACAAATGTTTCTTATATTGTGAGGCAGATCAAGTTTATTTTCACTTGCCACGCCCCCGAAACGTTGAAAAATATATCTCCCACAGTTTTGTAAATGGCGGTTCCTGCCATGGGGAATTAAGGAAACACCACCCCCTCAAATTACAACAAATACAAATTAGAGAGAGAGAGAGGGAGAGAAAGAGAGAGAGGGAGAAAGAGAGGGGGAGAGAAAAAGAGAGATAGAGAGAGAGATATTAGAGATGAGCGCAGCAGCAAAGTATTACTTCTTAGTAAATATATATATTATTACCCATTTCATTTTGGGTTGGTGGGGGGTTTATTTTCTTATAATTAAATTATCATTTATATTTCATAAATAATATTTTTAATTATAACTATTATACAATTATTTACTAAATATAATTTTTCCAATGTGGGGGCGGAAGCGGGCCAAAAAAATTTGAAAACAAACTTGATCTGCGTGGAGATAAAAGAAGCATTTGTCCTATACATGTCAAACCTCTATCTCTTACCATCTCTGAGATCTAGGTGTTCATACAGACAGACGGACGGACGGACAGACGGACGGACAGACGGACAGACGGACAAGGCTTAATCGACTCGGCTGCTGATGAATATATATACTTATATATCATAATTATTCTTTCTGTTACATACATTTGCACGACTTTATATACCCTTTTATCTACGAGTAACGGGTAAAAAAACTTTTTGGAGAAATAACCACGATTCCTGACCGGTCTTTTGGCTAATGAGAAAAATGTTGAAAATTTTAAGGTAAATATTCAAACTTTGAACAAAAAATCCCACCTAATTAAAATTTTGTCAAAATAAATATAGAATCTTGCAAATCGAGTTCATCACCTTACCAACACTAAGTAAGACTTGTTTACCAGTTTTTCAATACGCCGTTCAATTTCATTCAGAGTTACCAGAGTTAAATCTCTTGGGCGTCCGCAGTTGTGGCTTTTTTAGCAATGGACTCGTCCGTTTCAATCAAATCGGGAAAGGATCGATTAGATAGATTAAAGTTATTTTCATCAAGATTGAGCTACCAAAACTTTCGCTTTTCTTGGTGTTTTGCTCGAATATTTTTATATTTTAAAATAACTTTCTGCTTGGATTGCTCTGGCCCAATCTTGAAATAAAATAATATTCCTAAAAAAGAAATAATACAAATTAATTAGAATCGTCATTCGACAAAGGCAGTACACAGATATTAGAAAAATATCAGACTAATCACTGATTACACAAGTTTACAATATTTTTGCATCCCTGAATTAAATGCTTATTATATGTAGTTTTCGAATAAAGCTATTTACCCTCATTTGGGTTTCACTGGGAAACACATAAACGAGCTCGTTTATTAGAAAAGGGAAATCCTGAATTTGAATATGTATATCCTTTATATTGGCTTCCTCGACAATTAAATTAATAGTTTCATCTCTATAATGAGAGGTTAGGCGATTGTTTTTTTTCGTATTGTATAATTGACCTTCCTGTAGACGAGTCTTTCAAAAATCAGAATAAACTCTAAATTGAAAAATTTATTATACACTTGAAAAGTGTATTATAATTTTGCCCAGAAGTTTGCAACGCATAGAAGGAATCAACTCCGACCACATAAAGTATATATATTCTTGATCAGCATGACGAGCTGAGTCGATTAAGCTTTGTCCGTGCGTCTGTCCGTCTGTCTGTTTCTACGCGAACTAGTCCCTCAGTTTTGGAGCTATCGAGCTGAAACTTTGCACAGATTACTGACTGACTGTGAGACCGTCGCTGCACGCCCAATCATAAAAGATAGAAACATGAGATTTTCAGAGTAGTTTTATCTTATGCTGAAAGTGAGTACTAAGAACGGATTTTGGAAAATTCTGTCGGGAAATGTGGAAAATTCGCGGAAAACTGTTGTATGAAACTTTTTTGTTTTTCATCCGATCAAGTTCAAACTTATTTTCTAAGATCTATATAAAAATTCAACAACAACTGCATACCAAACTTCCGGAAAATTCACCCCCCCTGGGTGGAAAGTGGGCGGTCAGTTGTATGGGAAACTATAGTTGCCAGCGATTTGCTCCAAACTCATTTTCAAAGTTTCACATAATAAAATATAGAAAATGTAACTTTAAAATTTTGGAAAATCTATTCTTTGAAGTCGGAAAATTCACGGAAAACTGTTGTATGAAACTTTTTTGTTTATTATCCGATCAGATTGAAACTCATTTTCGAAGATCTATATGAAAATTCAACAATAACTGTGTACTAATTTTTAGGAAAATCCCACCCGGAAAAGTAGGAAAAGGGTCGGGAAAGCTTGTATGGTAAAAATTTTTTTCATCCGATTGACTTGAAACTTAATTTGCAAAAATAGTACGAACACTAATTCGACACATATTTTCGCGATATTGGAAAACCCGCCCACGAGAAAAATGGCCGGAAAATTCTGCACGCAAAAAACTATTTTTCATCCGATTGACTTCAAACTCGATTTGTGAGTATAGTAAGTGAAATAAAATGAGATGTGATTTTCCGATGTTAAACATTTGACCCAACGGTCGGAAAATTCTGAAGAACTCTGCATGCAAAACTATTTTTCACCAGATTGACTTGAAAATCGGTTGGAGGGATAGAATATGAAATAATTTGTGCATTGCATTTTCCGATGTTGAAATACTGCGGGGAAGTGGGAGAAGAGTGGGCGGGAGGGGTGGTTAGTGGGAGGATGTGGGTGAGGCGGGCACTGGGAGTGGGGGAGGGATGTGGGGGAAGTGGTGAAGGAGGGGAGTGGGTGTAGTAAACTAAAGAAAGGTTGATGTGGGAGGGATGGTGAGAAGTGGAAGTGGTTGGGGGAGGGAGTGGTGAAGTGGGGTGATGTGGGTGAGGTGGGAGAAGTGGAGGGAATGGGAAGATGGGTGGGTAGAAGTGGGGGTGAAGGGTGGAAGTGGGAGGAATGTGGTGAGAAGTTTGTGGGATGTGGTACACATGGTGAAGGGTGGTAGCTGTGGAAGAAGTGGATAAGGGTGTTGGGTGGGATGTGGGCGGCAGGGGAGAATATGGGGGGATGGAGGGGGGGAGGGGATGGGATGTGGGCGGGAGGTAGAAGTGATGCGGGAAATGGGGGGGGTGGGTGGGATTTGGGTGGGGATTTGAGTGGGAATTGGGTGTAGGGGGGTGGGATGGTGTTGGGAGTTGAGGAAAACCCATCAGCAAAAGCTAAACTTCTGTGGTCTACGGTGTATTATTATATCTAATATTGTTCGGTCCGCGCAGCGAAGCGCGTCGGTTATTTAGTTTATAGCTATTATAGGGGCTATCAGTCGAAAAGTATTTTAGAGAAAAGTTTTTTGTTTTTAACGTTGACGACTCCCAACTCAGCGTTTATTTATATTAGATGCTGCACACAGATTTGGTAGTTGGTTAAAATCGGATGACTAAATCTTAAAGCTGCCATAGGAACTATCGGTCGGAAAAAGGGTTTTACTTAGAACGAGAAAGGCAAAGCTAACTTCGTCTGCACCGAAAAAAAAAATAAAGTTAAAAATTAATATTTCTATGATAAGTTATTATAATTTAAAAAACCATTTCTCACTAAAACATTTTTCAACAACATTTTTGGTGGGAAGTAGTCATCCGATCCGGGTGGTTCCGACATTATTAGAGGTGAGTAAAAGAAGAAGACTCCAGTAAAGTTTCAGGCTCGTGCGTACCGACTGAAATTTAACAATTTGTTAAGAGAGCGAGAGAGCAAGTGTGCCTACTTTGTTTAGTTTACCTTGATCTCGACACGGATTGATGTAAGCACATTGGGAATGGTTCAAGTTCGAAAGGCATAGGTCAATCCTTAAGAGCTTGAATTGTGTAGAATATCCTGGAAGTAGAGATTGAATTTTCAAGCTCGTGCCGGGCTTACTCCAAGATTTAAAAGATTGAAAATATCTCGACTTTTTTTTTGTGTACAAATTCGGCTATTCCCCAAAGTAGCTTCCTAGAACAGGAATTAGAGAAAGTGCTAAGTATGAATTAGAAAACTGCGGGAGGAATAGACAGAGTTACATATGAAGTGGTAAATAGTTTAAACAAGGATGCAAAGAAATACTTGATGGATCAATTCAACACTGTTTTTCAAGCGAATCTCATTCCAGTTGACTGCAGAGTGATTAAGATTACGTCGATCCCTAAAAAAGACAAGGACTTGAGTGATTACAAGAATTTCAGACCTATATCGCTGATTTCTGTGCTTGCCAGGATTCTTAACTCCATGATAAAAGAAAGATTAGATTAAATAAATGAGTATACTTCCTCAAAGAACTTATGCTTATAGATAGGGAAAGTCCTCCTCACTGTGTATAAATGACTTGCTACACACAACTGGGTGTCTAAAGCATATGAAACAAATCTTCATAATAATCTAAGATCATTCTTATCATAAGAAAAATTGGCAATATTCGCCATATTTTGGAGTGTTCAAACGACTTTTCAATTGTATTATAAAAATGTAGTGAAATATTAAACTTACAGTAAGAATTATTCGACACAATGCAAATTGATTATATGATGGGACTCTGGTTTTTCGTATTTTGGGACATCGCTATTTGGCTCAATGTCAACCTATAAAGGCTCGCAATAGCGCAAAACCATTTGCTTAATGTCCTCCAAAGTTGTTAAGGGTGCAGTTTTCTGCAAAAATGTGAGGAACCGAATCTTTACATTTGGGAGCGATGCACCCAACTTTTCGCATGGCGATTAACAACAACGCATGCTTGCAGTTGCTGAATGTTCTTTTTCCAAGAAACAATAGTTCGAACAAAATATCCAAAATACATTCGCTCTTCAGATTGCAAAAATCTAAGGTTGATGCTATCGGCGTCGTTAATGATACATAGCTATTTTAGTACTCAAAATCTTTAGCCGAAAATTTAAGACGTGTAAATAGAAGGTGTCAGTCAATCGGTATAAGGCAATTTTAACATTTGCAATATTTTTATATGAATTCAGGTTGTCATGAAAACAGGTAAATAGAAGGTGTAGATCAAACGGACCAAAAACGCGATTTTTTAATGAGTTTGTATTATCATGAAGATTGAATTGATGGCAATTGACAAGTAAGCGTAATTTCTTCGATTTGCGTTTAAAATTCTAAAGGGGCGAAGCAACGCAGGCCGGGTACCTGCAAGTTTTTCAGTTGCAAATTGTTCTTTGCAGAAGAAATAAATACTCGTATGCTCAGGATTTTCATCAGGAACAAAATCTTGGTCTTTGACCCTGACGTCACTATCGAGAACCGTTTTTATTTTTCGTTTATTAAAAACGCATTTTAAATTATTCAATACAAACTATAAATCAAATTACGTTGGTATCGCTTATCGATATTCTATAACGAAGTCGGCTATTCGCCATCGAAACCCGGCAAAAATACAAGACTTTACTGTTCTGAAAATGTCCTTTTATTCCATCAAGTTTCAGAGGGCTGTAAGTACGAGCCAACGCTGGAAAGATGTAAAATATGTAGGAATTGAAGTAATGACGCTGACGTAAATGATCTTAATCTTAAATTCACTCGACTAAACGTACCTGAGATTACATGTAATACGTATATGTATGCTTCTTCGTTTAGTAACTGTCCAAACTGTTTTGAATTTGTTTGTGCTATGTGATGTTCTAAATTCAATCCGTAAAATTAAGTCAGATGCTGTGGGCCTCGATGGCCTTAACCCCAAATTTATAAAAATCCCATTGCCAAAAATCATAAGCCACTTAACGCACATTCTAAATACAGCAATAACCACTTCAACATACCCAAGCGAATGCAAAACTGCAAAAATAATACCAGTCCCTAAGGGTATAGATGAATTTAGAACAATCTCCATACTCCCTTACCTCTCTAAGATCTTTGAGCAGCTGATTGCAACACAAATAACCTGCTTCCTAGCCACTAATAAACTCCTCAACAACAGCCAGTCTGGTTTTCGGAAAAATAGGAGCTGTACTACAGCAATCACTAAAATAGTTGAAGACATCCGCAGAAACTTGGGCAAAAGCGACGTGACTCTACTAACACTTCTTGACTAGAGTAAGGCATTTGACACGGTAAATCACGAAATACTTCTAACTAAGCTAAGAAATCTATACAACTTCTCCCAAACTGCTATAAATCTAATGCGTTCATACCTTAACAGTAGAAAACAAGCAGTTGTATCAAACACAAACATGTCCGAGTTTCTCCCTATCACACGTGGAGTTCCACAGGGATCAGTTTTAGGGCCCCTTTTGTTTACAGTGTATCTCCTCCCAGTGTGTTGTCAAAGTGTAAAGTTCATATGTATGCAGATGATGTCCAGATGTACGTTAGTAGTCCTTTGAACCAAATTGACCAGTGTATAAATGCGTGTAACAATGATCTGTTTAATGTTAGTGATTGGGCCAAGAAAAACGGACTTTCCATCAACCCCATCAAATCAAAGTGCCTTGTTATATGGGCTAGAAAGAACAAGCTCTGCAATTAAAATATATGACCTCAGCCTAGACGCTTAAATTAGTTATAGAATTCTTTTATTCATCCACAGAATAATCTATAGACAAAAACCAGACTACTTGTTTAACATGATAAGCTTTACCTCATCCAGAAGAACCTGCAATCTAGTCTGCGTGAGAAACAGTCTGGCCTGGTCCGACAAACACTTTTTCGTAAACGCTGTTCGCCTTTGGAACCAATTGCCACACAGCCTTAAAACTATCAGTAGCGCACACACATTTAAGCCTAGTACGGAGGGCGTTCGAATTTTCCTTCCAGAAATTTACCTAATATTCCTTTTTGTGGAATGTAAAAGGCAGTGTGACCAGGTAAACTCAAAAGAAAATAACGAAATCGGAAAATAAATAAATGCGCCAGCTGATTTGTATTTTGATTATAAGATTTAGATCAAATGAGGCACAATGCACAACATGGAGGAAGTTACAATTGCAGTTGCAGTGGCAGCTATTAAAATGCAGAATGTGAGCAAGACCACATTTTATTCGCCTGTTGCCGTCTGCACGACGGCATTGTTCAGGGCAAGCAGGATCCCACTCAGGTGCACATATCGCTGCAACGCAAGATGGCTCAATTCGTGCCTTGGGGCGTGCCGTGAAACAACATGTCAAGTTGCGCAAGCGTGGCGCAAGATTCCATCCTGATTGTCTGGTGCAGGAGTATGAGGCAGCCACACGAAGTGATTATATGCAACCCTTTTCTCAACTGTACACCAACTGCTTTCCAAGCCCCTTTTTGTAAATGCGGTGTTCAGTTGCTTGCCATCTGTGATGTCCCACAAACATGCCTTGTTTTTCACTGCATTAATGCATTTTTGTCGTCACAAGGAAAAACTGACTGCACAATATCTCTGGGAGAAATATCAGCTGTTCGATACAGTTTACATGATTCATCGATATGGCAACTCTCAAAATTCCTTTTGTGTATTCCTTGGCTCTCTCCGTACCAAACATCAGAATGAGACAAGGAAAAATTCTGGAGAGCTCGAAAGGAAAATTCGGCCCTTTAAAAAAGATCTTTAAAACACATCTTCAGAGAGCAAGTTTAAACCTCAAAAAACAAAAACTAATAGATAAACGATTAGGCAAAACAGATAAATTTAGTACTTAACATAATAACAATCAATTTTGACTGGTTGTGGAAAATCCCAATTGAAATTTTAATTGCCTTATTCAATATATAATAAAAAAATAACGAAAATTACAAATGCTTTCCTTGCGTGATTGATAATAAAAGGTACTATCTATATACATAAAGTGATAAGACATTGACTTTGATCATCAGACTGGAGCAAACACCGTTATACAATAGTTAGAAATTTCAAAATTTTACAATAGCTTCCTATAGTGATCGGAATTGTAACTAAGAAAGCATTCTCAACGCAGCACCCATTGCTCTCAAAACGAAAAACTTTTAAATGCTGAAAATATTTACTAGAAGTGTTTTCTTGATGTCTAGAATAACAAACAATTTTATTTGTTTAAAAATACAATTTGAAAACAAAAAAAAAAAAAAAATCTCCGTCAGGTCATGATTCGAACCCACGACTGCTGACATGGGCGGCTGACTCTCTACTTTTTCGCCACGCTGGCCATTTCCAATTCCGTGGCAGACCATTTATAATTATGAAGCCTGCAGACAGCAAATATTTTTTGTTTTGTTTTCTGTAATAAGGCGTAATCTATTATAAAGATAAAGATGCTCAAATAAATGCTGAATTGTGTGAATGGAATTTTAATATCTCTACTACTACGATAGCCCTTGGTTCCTCCTAGGGGGCGAAAAACATTTCGCTATTCACAAGTACAGGGTTGTCCATATTCGACGGACCCATCTGGCAACGCCATAACTTTTGACAGAGATGTCAGATCGCTTAATGACATACCGCGTTTGAAGCGACAGTCCAAGCAGATTTTTACCTTGGAACGAGAGCTCTGAAATAGTTGAAATTTACATTCAACAGAACAAGTCAATTGTGATAACTCAACGTGCTTTTAAAAAATTAAAAAATGTGAAAAGTTCTCATTGAATGGTACCGTAACTAAGCAAAATTGCCGTATTTACGCCACTGAAAATCCTTAGGAGATTCAAGAAGTGCCTCTTCACGACGAAAATGTCACAGTTTGGTGCGGGCGTTAGGGGGGAAAAGGCGCTGTTCTGAGAAGCGCGGAAAATTTAGCACGCTAAATTGCACTTTATAAATTTAGCATCCACATAAATTTTTAGTGTGCCCATATATACGCTAAAGAGGCCAAATACAGAAAAGGCCACACTGGTGGTCAGCTGTTTTGATTTGTTTACAAACAAAATTTGAAAGATTTACCAAGTTGTATGCTGCGCAACAGGAATACAGATCTGTTGATGCCATCGCGTTGCACCGAATTTCGGTTCAAGGTGTTGGGCGAGGATCCAATTATTGCCCGTTTGAGACACAACAATGCCGATCTGTTCGTGATGTCGGGCTACTACTTGGAGGATTATTTGCATGTTTGCCGTTTGGGCAACAATAACTGTTTGGAGAAGTTTGTGCAAGATATTGTCTAATCGGCCTACAGTGTGGGTCAGATAGAGCAGTTTGTGAAGTACATTATGCATCATACGGACCTGACGGATGCCAAGATACGCGACAATATGCGGGTTGATAGTTGTTTGACAGTGCATTTCTTTGCAGAAATGCTGCTATCGTCTGCAGGAAGGCGGTTTGGAGTATCTGCAAATCATGGATTTATGCTATGCCACCATTTTGGCTCTCACGTGAAACGTCACGCTAGAGATTAGAAAATATATTTTCAGTTTTAAAAAAAATTGTTGTTTTATTTCACGTTTGACGGACACGCCCACACCCAGCTGGCACTACTGCCCACAGCAGTCGCACCACTATCCAACTCCATATTCAGCTGGTCTGCTGAGGTTATTTTTGACCTCCAGAAGCCGGACGTGGCCGACACAGTTTTCGCGGTGGAGGTGGTAAAAATGATGCCCGGGTTGGGTATGGTCATCACCTGTTGTTTGGCCTCCTCCAGACGCAACCGTCCGTGCCAACCGGCCGAGATGTCTCCAAGCGTCGGGCGTTGGCATTGGAGACTGTTTTAAGTACGTCCCTTTATTTGTGGCCCATAGCTTATAGTTTCCTTGCGGTTTAAATTTTCCGTCCGTTTCCTTCTGTCGGTTGTTTTTCCTCCATTGTCGATTTATGATGGCAAAATAAAGAGCTGCAGCCATTTCCGCCAATGGCACCAGCTGTTCATTCAATCCACTCACGACCCACATTGTTATCGATACGTCAACTATCGATAGGCCAATTGGGCATTTATTTAGCGCGTCTCAGAACACAGAAAATAAATTCAGCCGCGGAAACTTTCCGCCACTGTTTTTTTTATATGGAGTGCGTCATAAAAATTTATTTTCCGCGCTTCTGAGAACAGGCCTTTAAAAGGGTCCGTCAATATGTAAGAACTGTACACGACCCAAAACGCTCGCCGAAGTTAGACCCGCAAGAACAAAAGATTATTTTACATACACCAATATCAAAGAATTAAATAAAGATATAAACCATAATTTTTTGACACACATTTTGGGCAGTTTTCAAGGGATTTGACCTAAATTTTAGTTCAGAAGCCAGAGAGAGAGAAAGAGCGCTTCTAGAGCCAGCAAAGTTTTTTTTATAAGGATAGAAACTAGTACACGTATTCTCAAGATTAAACACACAAGCAAATATTACCTATATTGGTCCGTCGATTATGGGCACGCTGTAAGACCCAAACTTTGTAGATCGGAGAGGAGCGTTGATTTTCGGCAAGCTAGACCATAAAAACAAAAAACAGCTGCATATTGCAAAACCATTGTACGAACGTTCGGCATCTTAGAGATTATATTAGTCTTTGCCAATTCTTTCTTACTTTTTGGCTTCGCTCTATATCTATAAAAAGAAGAGTGACATACTGACTGACTGACTGACTGATTCACTGACTCATTGGCAATCATCGCACAGCCTAATCGGTAAGAGATAGAGGGCTGTAATTTGGACAGGAGTTCTGTTAGTGGTGAAGGTGCGTACTAAGACGGAGCCCACGAGGAAAATTGACGGAAAATTCTGCACTCAAAAATTATTTTTCTTCCGATTGGCTTCAAACTCGGTTTGTGAGGATGGAATACGAAATAGTTTGAAATATGATTTTCTGATGTTGGAAAATTTGACCAAAGGTCGGAAAAATTCAGCATAAAAACTATTTTTATCCGATTGGCTTGAAACTCGGTTTGAAATACGAAATAATTTAAAATGTGATTTTTCAATGTCGGAAAATCCGCTCCCAGGAGTGAGAACGACCGGAAAATTCTGCATGAAATGTACACAGAGGGAAAAAACGTGTTCAGAAAATAAGTTGCCTTCAACTTAAAATGAGAACGGAATGTTCGCAAAATTTTTGAGAACGAATGTTCTAAATGTTCTTGAAATGAGTAAAGTTGATCTCAATCGGATAAAATTTGCTCTGAACAACAACAAAACCAAACGACCGGGTAGGTCGTTGAAGCGATGTTTCTGATTCATACGGAATATATGGGCGGACGGAGAAGCAGCATGCGCACATATCCAAGGAGTCTTGCCTCCCTTCACTTCCAATCAAAATACGTCCCCGTTCCCTATTCCGCCCAAATGTGAGGAATCCGCCCACACCTGGTCCAATCAGTGCAATCAAATTTTTTTCCCAGTTGAGTTTAAAACGTTCTTTAAATCGGACCAAGATTAACTCAAATCATGTTCTCAAAAATGGAACAATATCAGCTCGATTTGAGTTTTTGCGGTCTCAAAAAATTGTTCTTGAAGTGAGAACATTGCACTACATAAGAGAAAACCCGTTCATGCATACTTTTTGTTAACGTTTGTGCTCAGTTTGAGTCCAATGTTCTCGGTTTTTCCCTCTGTGATATAGTACGAATTAATTTGAAATGTGACTTTTCAATGTTGGTAAATTTGACCCGACGGTCGGAAAATTTCCGGAAAATTCTGCGAAAAGAAAACTATTTATCATCCGATTGGCTTGAAGATCGGTTTCAATGAATGAAATTGAAAAATATGATTTTTCCAATGTCGGAAAATCAGATCCCCGCGAGTGAAAATGCACAGAAAATTCATGCAAAAAAAAACGTTTATTTATCCGATTGGCTTAAAACTCGGTTTGGAACGATAAAATACGAATTAATTTGAAGCATGATTTTCCAATGACGGAAATTCCGCCCCCAGGCGTGCAAATTCCAGGAAAATTCTACAGGGAAAATAACTATTTTTCATCCGATTGACTTGAGACTCGGTTTGTAATAATAAAATGCGAAATAATGTGAAGTGTGATTTTCCAATGATGGAAAATCCGACCCCGGGAGTAAAAATGACCGGAAAATTCAGCATGCAAAATAAACATTTTTATCTGATGGACTTAAAACTCGGGACAGGGAAGATGTTGGGAAGTGGATGGGATGTGTTTGCGGGATGTAAGTGGTAGTTAGTTGGGACGTGGGTGGGATTGCCGTTTTTTGGAAGTGGGTGGTAATGGATAGGATGTGGGCTGATATTGGTTCTATACGGTCAAAGGCGCAGCGAAGCGCGATGGGTTATGTGCTAGTTATCAATAAAATCAATCAAAATGCCACGAGTGTCTTCAATGTCTCAGACCAACGACGACTGGCGTCCCAAGATAGAGCTCCAGCAAAATGCGTCAACTCGAAATGCTCGTCGACTGTCGGCTATTCGCGAAGAAAATCTAGCATCTCGTCAAGTAGAGCGGGAACGTGATGCTGAAATTCAATCGCAGAGACGTCGTAGTTTGCGTTTTCTTGCTACGGAACGCCATCAGGATGCAACCCGCCATTCACAGCGCAGGGAAAATGAGGAGTACCGCCTAGAAGAGCGGGAGATAGACGCAGTCGCTCATTCTCAGCGCAGGTCGAACTCGGAGGTCAGAAGACAGGAGCAGTGGGGAAGCACTGCTCAACACCAACAACTGCGTCAAATTGAGTATGAGCGCAAAGAAGAGCGTCAGAAGACAAGAGCAGTTGTGAAACACAGCTCAACACCATCAACGGCGTCAAATTGAGGACTATCGCCAAGAAGAACTAGATAAAATACACATAGTCGCCGAAACTTAAGAAATAACCCTATTACCAGAGCTTTGGAGCAAGTTGTCAACTCATCACAGCGCCGGGAAACAAGATTGCAACGACGACTTCAAGAACAGCGACTACAGTAAATGGCTCACGATTATCTGTTCAACTATAGAGAGCAGGAAATCGACTGGACGGATCAAGAAGACAATCTCAACGGAACGTTGCTGCCAGAGAAGAGTTTTCACCAGAAGTTCGGGAGGAATATTGAATATTAAACGCCAGCAATGAAGGGAGACGCAAAAATAAGGGAGGACCAACGGAATGCTGTACAGATAAGGTGAATGGTTTGCACATATTGGCTATATCTTCTAAATATCCTAGTATTAATATAGACAAAGCTCTTTATCTGTCAGGCAAATCTTTCTTCTGTTTCCACTTGCCATAAAACTGTTTGTAAATGTAAAATTGGCTATACAGCTCCTCCAACGGGGCCAAGCCAAGCATCTTTTAATCTATAGGCATGTGTGCTTAAAATTTTTCGCACAAGAGCTCTCACACGAGTTTGACTTTCCCGAAATTCCAGCCTGCCTGAAGGGGCTGACATGTCTAGAAGAGCGACTTATTTCACCCAGATTACCAATTATGCGAGAGGCGCCGTTATTAATGTACCCATATCCGTTTCTGATCCAGTCACTGCGCTTACGCGGACGTTTCACAACACACATGTTATACAAACAAGCTCACATAAAAAAAAGGCTGGAGTACGCCCACAGTCGTTTCCTGACCGACACTATTCGTCGAGCTCGCGTTCTCGAGGCTTTACGTTACGTAACACAACATTCTCTGTGTCCGCTGATTGGTTAAATCAGGTTGGTAGCTCTGAAGAAGTGACGGTCGACCAGCGGACTTGGCGCTAGACGTGGATGCTGAGGAACTTTTTTGTGGCGAAATATCTAGGGTTAGTAAAACGAACGTACGAAAATCCAGATCTCAGATCCGTTTTTATGATCGTTGATGCGCGGTTGTTCCCAAAGTACTTTATATGTGCAACAGACAACAGCAATACGTACTCATTAAGTCGTACTAAGTATTTTTTAAGTACGCATACGATTGCGTACTAATCATTGATGCTAATCAAGAATATATACACTATATAGGGTCGGAAATGATTCCTTCTCCCTGTTACATACCTTTGCACAAACTTAATGTACTCTATGTACCTCGGGTACAGAGTATGAAAACTACGCTGAAGCACTAGAAAAAGCACGCATTATATACGTACTTTAACTGAGCAGTTGGCATTATTATTTTGCTTTAATTTTTGCGTACTTTGTAATTTCTATGGAAAATCTAAGTGTCTCCGTTTTGTTTTGGTTTTGCTTAGCGTAATAATTAGTTAGTTTATCTTGTTTTGAGTTAATTTTTGCCAAAACTAATCCTCGGTATTTCCGTGAACATTAATCTTTTATTACTATGCCAATAATCTACTTCTATATATAAAACAAAGTCGCGTGTGTTACACGACTTATATCTCAAGAACGACTGGAAGGATTTGTAAGATCCTTGATATGTTTGAGATGTTTTCGCCCCGAATAACAGTATAGCAATTAAAAACTCTCAAAATGCCAATCGGTTCAAAAAATTGAGAAAATTTGCAGAATGTTATACTGAGGTAAATTTTTCCGAAAAATTTAGTAGTTGGCAATTGTCAACGGGCCAATCTGTCCAACAAAATTCCGAAATTCGCAAAAATTTTATAAGTTTAGATTTTTATGAATATAAAATAATTGGCAACTGTCGACTGGTAAATAGGTGTTGTTGTCTGAAAATTTCATATTTATTAAATAGACTAGAAAATGGACAGGTAAATAGGAGGTGAAGATCAAGTGGTCCAAAGTCGCGAAATTTGCAAACATTAATTATGTGATTATGTGAGAGTGGCTGCCATGCGGTCAGAGCAAATCTGGGATTTCATGCCTTAGTTGTAATCAACCCACCAGAGGAGCAAACTGCCATTTCAGTTTCTGAACTTAATTACAAATCTGCTTGAGTCCACAAAAAATTCAGTTAGACCATGAACCACAATCCCTAGCAGTGAACAACAATCGGTTATTTGCTCTTCACGTGGCGCTGTGACACTGAATGTGACACTCTGTGCCGCAGTGTACACCCAGCAAAAACTTGAACAAATAAAACTTAATCACCCGAAATTCTCAAACTTTGCCGTTCGGATTCGGCATTAAGCTGAAGGTTCCTTTCTCTTGTTCGAAAATTTTAAAGCACTCACGCCAAGAGATTAAGAGAAGCTTGCCTTGGCCCCTTTGGCGCTGTATTTTACGTTTTAAATTACCCGAGTCAATAGTCTCTTGAAATTTGGGGAAAGACTTAGGATTCAATACGTTCGCAATTAGTGCTAATGCTGCTGCGAATGCACAATCCTCCATTTTAGACGCGGGGCGGAAACTTTCATTATTCAAAACAATGAATTTCGTCCTTTAGGACGGGATGGAATATAATTTAAGATGTGTACAGGCCTTTACATTTACCACGCCATATTTTTATTTATTAGGGTGTTCACCATCCCGCGGTAAAGCGTAAATGTGTAAATTTATGCCACGCAGCTATTGAGCGCCCCTTGAAGGTTTACCCTCGTAATTTTTGCCGTAAATCAGCTATTTTTGACAGGCTGTGAGTTTTTCTGTAAGCTGTCACTTGTGAGTCAAAGGTTACTACGTGAATGTAAAGCATTGATTGTATCAAATCAAGCTAAATACGAGCATGAAGAAATATGAACACATAAAAAATCTTTAGATATGGACCATGATGCTGTGGATGAAGTGATGGACGACCTTATGGAGAATCTTACTGCAATTGCATGCTGGCGGCGAGGAACCAAGTTCTGTGAGCCCAAATCAGTCAACTGGCAAACTAATGTGCTACCATTTTTCAATGACCAAAGTTTCCGCGCGGCCCCATGCTTTAAGACGACTGCATTTCGATTCCAAATGTAACTCGAGTTACAGGAGTTCTGTTTGGGGAAGTTTGGAGAAGCTGCATCAATAAGGAAAACTACAACTATGTTTACAGTAAGTGATGACGGCTCACTAGGTGTTGTTACAGACAGTGTTTGGAGCTATTTTGAGGAAGATGTCTCAATTTATTTACTGGCCAGATGCAGTTAAAATTACAAAAAAAATGTAATTATTGTAGGTGTGACCGCATATTGTGAAGACAAAAATCTCGAAATGGTACGATATCAAGTATTTTTTCGATATTTTGAAAAATTTTACAACACTTCAATTCGTTACTCTTTTTACACTTTAAGCGTAGTATACACTTCCACCAAAGACTTGCCAAAACAAAAATACCAAAAGTGGCAATTCTTTTGTTTTGGGACAGTGTGACCAGGTTGTAAGAGTATGCATGTTTGGTCGCATTGCCTAGAGCGTGTTTTTGTTTAATTTAAAATTAACAGTTTCACGTTTAATAAATACAAAGGATTAACACGGTCTTCTGCCCACCCCTGCTACGGGGCTGATGAGCAGATATGACAATTTAGTAAGATTAAATTCAAATTATTACCCAGTTTAAATTTGGTGAAGTCTCAGGTGTTGTGTAGCTTCCTTTGAAAACTGCGCTCAATCATTGATGAGAAAATTATTCAATTCATCCGATTACCATATTTGTGTATCGCAATGTCGATACCTCTGAAATAATTAAAATTATATAGGGGCTATCGATAACGACGAAAATACGGACTAGTATTTTATCGGTATTTAATTTGGAAGTGTACTGCACAAAAATTTTTTGCGCCCAAAGACTTGTCAAAACAAAAAACTTTTATAAAAAAACTCAAAATTTTTGGCTCTCTTTGTGTGGCAGTCCACACTTCCAACAAAAATTCCCCAATTAAATACCTATAAAATACTAGATCCGTATTTTCTGTATTTTTATCGATAGCTCCCTGAATAATTAATTTTAATTATTTCAAGAGGTATCGCACGTTGCCGATACACAAATTTGCGTAATCGGGCTCCAACGTGTTGGACACTGGCTTTTCAAAGCTCACTAGCTGTAGAGTTGAATCTACGGCAGATTCTAAATCATTAGACAATAAGTGGTTTGAGCAACTGATTCGCGAAAAGTTCTTCAGAAAAAAATTCGTTCTAAATCTATCAAAATCAAGCCCATTCGTTGACAAAAGTAGAGTAATCCCGCTTTTTTTTGAACCGTGAACAGTGGTGTCATTTCATGAACGCAGAACTCAGGAGAGTCCTTCAACTTGGAGGGAGGAGTTACGTACCAGCCCACTGTAAATTATTATTTTTTTGCATTTCTCTTTATTTCTACTATTTGATTGTGTCAAGCCTCAAACAAACGGCACATTAAAACTTAAAGCTTTGTAGATAAGCATAGCTGTAAGTAGATAAGAATTTGTACAATCAGTTTGAAGACCAAAGTCAACCAATATAGATCATTAAATCATAACTCACACGCCAAGAGATTTTGCGACGGGCCCGCAAGCGTAAAAATCATATTAGGGTGTGTTCCAGAAATCTCTAGAGGTTTTCGTATAAACGTTAGCCTTTCATATTAAAGCTGTTTGAATTTATATGTTTAGGGGCTCAAATACGCCCGGCTACTAGATTAGATGACAAAAGTTGAGCGATTTGAAACCGCCTGCTCAAAACCAACTAGATTTTGGAAATAAAGTAGTCCCAGTTTAGTTTGAAGTGCAATCGCTTATACGAAAATCTCTAGAGATTTCTAGAACACCCCTGAATGTCTCTACTTTTATTCCCTTAGTTGGCCAAATATCCAGTTTGCAAGGGCAGTAGAGTCGCGATTGTTGTCCATCCATTCATCCAGCAGCGCTGCATGACAGAACTCAAGTTCATCTACAAGTATAAAGTACCGCAAAAGCCGCAAATACGTATGCGCAAATAGCCGCAAACAGTTAAAATAAAAACAGGTAACGGATATTTATTTCAATCCAGGCGCCTAACTCCATATATCGATAAATATCGAGCTAGTTTCGAGCGAGTGAGAGAACGCGTTAGGACATCGGCTCGGCATTGCGTGAGCTCGAAAGTGAGCGACCACTATATAAGACGGCCGTGCGTTCTCGTTGGGAGCTCGAAGCACAGATGGAGAAGTGTAGATATTTGTTTATTTATTTATTCATTTATTTTAATTTATTTTTATTTATTTATTTTGTTAACAATGATCTGCTAACTTAAAACAATTGGTAATGTCAGAATATAAATATATCAGAAGTACAACAACAGCAGCAGGAGGATGATGAAAATATTTTGTAGGTTTAGTTAGAAATTTAAGTTTTTAGTTATTATTACCTGTATATATAAATTTTAGATTCTAAGTATAAATTCTGATATTGCTTTTATTTTCATTTATTAATTTGTACAATTAACTAAACAAGAACTCATTATGCTACAAGCGAGTACTATGTTTGGATTTAGAAAAATTCTTTCGGGAAATGTGGCAAATTCACGGAAAACTGTTGTATGAAACTATTATGCTTATCATCCGATCAAGTTCAAACTCATATTCAAAGATCTATATGAAAATAAGCCAATAATTGCATACCCATTTTTCGGAAAATTCATTCACGGGCGGACAATTCTGCACGCAAAAAACTATTTTTGATCCGATTGGCTTGCAAATTTGGTAAGTGAAATACCTTGAGATGTGACCAATATCTAATTTTTTTTATTTTGGCGCCAAGCGTACTCCTTGAGTCTTGTCAATTTCATAAATTTTTTTTACAACATCCCAACTGACAATGCCATCAGAAGTTTCAATATTGCACTTTTAAACAGGTAAACATAGTAAATTATCAACTGAGGTCTTGGTTCCTCCAAATAGTCATCATTTTCAATACTGCGAAACGCTGATAAATTAACGGCACAGCAATCGCTGACTATGGCTCGAACTTTCAGTCCAACATTAGTGAAACATTTCACAGCTCTGGCAATCATATGTGCATAGTGTTTTAAAATTTCCAGGAATTTCCAATTAGACAATAACCCACGTACCATGAATGCAAGCATTCATATCCCAGTCGACAAACCCAACAGCTTTGCAGCTTTAGGCAGATTTGTTATCCCTGTTTTAATGCTCATTTCATCAAATAAGAGCCGCCAGTTTCGATGATTTTCTTCCATTTTGAGTCACAAATTTTCTTAAAAATTCAATATGTAGGCCTGAAAAGCCTCTTTCAAATGACTTCATTGGAATCCAGGTTTTAAGTGTTAAAGCGGCTGGTAAATTAAACCCTAGATCATCACGCATATGGCAATATGCATTTGGGCTGGTCATATAAATGTCCATCAGAACATGTTTATCATTCTGATTGGAATGAGTGCCACGTTTAGTTATTAATACAGAATGAAACGCTCTTTTTTGCTTGTAATTTGTTGTTTTTTTTTTCTAATAACAGAGTTTTTTTAAATTGGCTCGTTGCAATTAGAAATTCATTTGCATATTCAAATCCTTTTGCATAAAATCCATAAAATCGCAGTTAAGAGAATGTTTTTCACTATCCAAACTATGAATTTTTAATTTTGAAGAGATATTTTCACTCTTTAGGCTGTCATTATCTGTTTCTTGAGAGTACTCTTCTGCAGAGTACTTGACACTGTCACCTAGAACACAAATTTCAAATATTTTCTCATCTACTTTAATAAATTCTGTTTTATTTTCCTTATTCAGGATATTTTCATTCGTATAAATTTATCTGTGTTATATGCTGTATCGGGAATTTTCACCTTAGCCAGGATATCTTCAACCTTATCCATGGATGCTTAGACGTGTCATCAGCTCTTACTGTAGGATTCTGTGACTCATACCTTGTTAGCTGCAGCTCGATGCACCTCAGGATTCTGAGACTGATATTTATCAGCTGCAGCTCGATGCACCTCAGGATTTTGAGCCTGATACTTTTTAGCTGCATCGTTACGCTCATTGCGGTGCTTAGACCGATACTTTTCAGATGCAACCTTACGCTGCTTTTTTCTGGTTATATCAGAAAATCTAGCCCTTCTCTTAATAGCTCTTTTCTTTTCGCCTGTTTTAGATTTATTTTGAAGTGAAACATCTTCGTTAGGCAAGCTTTCAGAGGGAATGTAAACATCAAAATGCCCATTTGATAAGTCTCCGGTGAACCGCAGTCTTTTCACAGGGTTTTCACAACTACCGAAGTTTTCTAAAATGTTTCCATTTTGAAACACTTCAATAAAAACTGGATATAGTTCTCCAGCTGCCATTAGCTCGCATGTGGTCCCATATGTGTTGGGCCGCATCATTTCGCTTTCATATATTGCCGGTGTACTATACATATTTCCTTCAGAATTAAAGGTGTACACAGAGAAATGATCCCATCGGTTAATAACATGCGATACTATTTCCTGGCGAATCGTATCAGCAAATTCTTGTGTGCCGTCTAAAACATACGAAATTGCTCTGAAGAGGCAAGCTCCGTCGCCTATTATAGGCACCACGGAAAAAGGCAGCATTGCGCCATTTATATTAAGGTATTCAGTTACCATGATTACAATTAGTTGGCTTTAAATATATCAAGTCAGCCAATTCTGCGGATATTTTAAGCAATTAATATTGCAAAAAAAAATTTAGTTCGGATCTTAAAAATTTTCTTAAAATTTTTTTCAGTACTTATGTAAGGTAAAGTCTTTACTATACTGTGTCCTTATATACCTTTAGACTGACATTTAAGAAAGACAACTACAACAAATACTATAATTTATTTATTTATTCAAAAATATTGTAAAATATTTATATGAAAAATTTAAACTATTTGGAAAATTTGGAAAATAGTTACATGCAAATTTTTCTATAATTATTTTCGGTCTTAAATAGACAGAATGTGCCTAAAATATTTCAAACATGCAAATATTTTTGGGATAAAATACGTAAATTTGCGAGTTAGTTGCCTAACACAGAATTGCGATTTACAGCAACAACAGTTGATTCACAGAGAACTAAGTCTGCAAATGTTCAAATCCGAACACCACTCGCAATGTATTCAGTTACTTATGATTACAATT
>JAEIFU010003963.1:0-21628 GCA_018904235.1 Lordiphosa stackelbergi | reverse complement strand
ACACTCCTTTGATGAGCGTCGTTTTGGGCAAATTTTTGCGTGAGACTCGAAACCAATTTGGAATATTGCTGGAATTGACAAAGGCAGACGAAGTATTTTTGCAACAACTGGTTTCAAAATCAAATGCCAATTGATTTGCAGCTCGCCATAGTGTTGTTTCATTTGGTTTTGGGGTCACCACCCAAAATGTGGAGGCTCGCTGATGGTGGAACTTTAACCATGATTACGAAACGATATTTGCAGCTTTTTAATAATTGACCAATAAGACTGGTCAAAATTTTAAATCGAAAACTTTTTTGAGTTGCTCACGGTAGCGAGATCAGGCTATGTGAAAAACCTGCTACAAACCATGAGTTTATTTTTCTTGCCAACGTATCTATTCAGTAAATCTGCAAGTTGTTGTGACCACAAACTACACATACGAGATGCCGTAGTAGGAAGTCCGGGCAGTTACCACGACTCAAAAGTTTATAAGAACAGCTTACCTGGTAGCATTTTCTTACAGGAGAGGAGTCGATTGCGGCTGACTCGACATTTTAGTTACCCCATTTCGTAGCAATTCTCGGAACAAATATAAATGGTGGTCTTACTTTGGATTGACAACAATGACAAACTTATTGAATTTGTACTTCACTTTTAGCCCGGAATTATAACAATTATTCTAGACAAAATATGGGCACATTGTTTGGGCACAAGTGCACGACTTTTCGTAGTCAGGGTCTGGGTCGAGCAAGCTGTGCACAATTTATTCAGAGTAAATTGTTGTTGAATATGCTTACACTTTTCACCAAGTGCCTATGTGCTCAACAAAGTGAACACCCTAATAGTTTTTCGACATTTTCCCCAAAACTCTGACGCATAGAACATAAGAGCACCCGATGTTGCCTTAAAAAGATTATAAAGGGAGATTTTAAAGAAGTTTGTTTTTTAAAAATGTAGAACAAAAAAACAAGTAAGAGTGCTGCAGTCGAGTGCCCCGACTGCAAAGTGCCCTATACCAAGTAATTTTGTTCCTTCTTTGACTGAATGCATTTTAATGCGACTTGACGTGCTTCTTTAAATTTGGAATGTACTGTCTTTGACAGGCCTGCATTTAATGATTCGTGCATAACTTTGGTGATTTTGATATTGGCCATAAGTTATTATATATTAAGTCAGGGTTCAGTTTTAAAAATAAGATTCGGCAGTTGATATCTTACTACTTTCAATGACGTTATTTTCATTTCCAGGTTTATTTTCATTTAGTAAGAGATTCATATCTCAAGTGTCCAACATATGATAAAAAATATTTTGGTTAGTAAAAAGTTATATTTTAATTTTAAAGTTTTCTAAATTAATTCGAAACAAAAAAACTAATTCGTCGTGTTTAAATCGATTTAGAACTTTAAACGTTTAACGTAACCAATTATAACTTGAGCCGAACCAGAACCGTAATTCGAACCGAAATCGGATTCCATGGCCTTATTTTCCCCCCAAAATAAGAAGGTGCCTATTTTCCCGATTTTTATTCCACAAGCTCAGTGTTAGACTGGGTTAACATTTTTGTACCAGTGTGCATGCATTCCAAGAGCTGCCCGTTTAGCAACTACAATGGCTGTGGTCCTCCCGTTTTGCCTAGATCGATCCAAATATCCAAGCCTGTGATTCATTCATTTCGCTACCCGCTGCCCAGTCTCTGTCTGTCAGGTAGTCAGTGAGTCGACAGTCCGTCAGTTGGGGCTGTCGCAACGTTCAAACCGCATTGCCATGGCCATGCATCACGGTGGCAGCCAACCAATTTGAGCCAAGTGGTGCGCACGTAAAAAACCAGAAGCACCCTACAAATTTTGTTTTCATCTCCATTTTTTCTTCCATTTTTTAAAGAGTTGGTGGAGTGGTGGAGAGAGAGAGAGGAAGAGGGGGTAAAATAACAACCAATTTATTTGGCTACGCTGCAAATTGTTACTCAACTCGCATTCGATCATCATCATCATCGTCATCGACGGTGCACAGGGGCACGGCACTCCTGGCCAATGCTCGTCGTCATCATCAAAAATCGTTGATTGCAACAAAACAAATTGCATTTTAAGGAGATTACCGAGTCGGACCGTCTGCTCTAGATGAATAGTCGGTTTGCAATTGGATGGGTGCCCCCACATTGTGTACCATTGAGATGTGCGAGTGTGTGAGAGTTTGTGTGAGAGTGTGGCCGAGTTATTAATAAATCAGGGCGCATTTAGTATAGGTTGCTGTTCAAAACTAAAAAAAGAGCATTGCATACTTTTTTCTGCTGGGGGATTTTGGTAAATTGGCAAACCTCAATCCATATCAGGCGAAGGCATTTAGCCTCACAGAGCACAACGCCGAAGGTGGGTAGTGAGTATCGTATGTGAGCATTGGCATGTTAAATCCAACAGCAAATTGAAATCTTGAAATCGTGGCCGTCTGTGGCCCAGCGGTTAGTGTGCTGGACTGCTGGGCGGGAGGTCGTGGGTTCGATCCCGCCTCTGAACATCTAATAATAACCACCTTCACCAGCTATTGGCGCCAGCTGTGAAGTAATCTCAAATTGACACTCTCAGCTCTCTTTCTAGTGATTGCTTCATATGTATTGGTGTCTGCTCTGCCATAAGCATAGTGTGGGCACCCCTAATTATAGTTATGGTCATTATATATTTGAAGGTGCATATTTTTTCGACTGTGGACTTGGAATTCTCGAGACTACATGTAAAAGAAAGCAAACAAGTTTTAAAAGAAACAACGAAATAATATTTGTTGGCTTGCATTCAGCTAAGTTTATGCGGGCCACTCTAAAACATTCACATTGTTTGGGGTTGCTTCGCATTGATAAGTGATCTTGCTGAAAAATGCATCTTTAAGCCAAAATGTTTGTTCTCAGGATCTCCGTGTTAGAGCCCTGAACGAGTCTACTTGTAGTGCCCTTCGAAACCCCTTTAAAAAAAAAATAGTTTGAATAAATCAGCTCAGGAAATGTTTCCGAATCGAATGCTGCAGACCTACCTTTTTGCAAAGCCGTTATCGTACTTCAGGTTGACTTTAAGAGGAAGTTCCAAGCTAAAAAGAAAAATTTTACAATTTTTTTTTTTCAAAACATAAAAACTTGGTAAAAGTAATAAAGAGTTCGCTATTTTCCAAAAAATTGGCTTTTTAAAAAATATTTACTTGGAAATTTTGGGAGATTTTTTTTTCTTACCAAGTCTAGAACTATAGAACTCTTTCACCGATTTTAATCATTTTTATTTTCAGTGAAAGGTCGGGTTTTAGATTGCGTCAAATCCATGTTTGAAATCTACCAAAAATAATTTTTTATTTCATCGAGCGAAGCTCTTTTACGGACGTCAGACTGGGGGAGTAAATCTTGAAAAATTTTGTCTTTGCGACAGATTTTTTGGGGGATGTCTTTGAATTCTCTCTTTGTGTTTTGTATTTGCAAAATCAGCAGCTTTTATCTTTGCAGTGAAGCTGGTGGGTTGTGTGTGGAGTGGGATAGTGTGAGGTGGAAGTGGGGGAAGTGGTGGGAATCAGGTGAAGATTTGGTGGGGATCTGGCGGGGATTTGGTGCTAATCTGGTGTGGATCTGGTGGGGATCTAGTGCGGATCAGGTGGTGATCTGGTGGGGATCTGATGGAGATCTGGTGGGGATCTGGTGAGGATCTGGGGTGGGTCAGGTGGGGATCTGGTTTAGGTCTGGTGGGGATCAGGTCAGGAGCTGGTAGGGATCTGATGGGGATCTGGTGGGGATCTAGTGGGGATCTGGTGGGGATCTGTGGGGATCTGGTGGGGATCTGGTGGGGATCTGGGGTGGGATCTGGTGGTGATCTGATGGAGATCTGGTGGGATCTGGTTTAAATCTAGTGGGGATCTGGTGAGGATCAGGTGGGGATCTCGGCGAGATGTGGTGGGGATCTGGGGGGGATCTGTTGGAGATCTGGTGAAGATCTGGTGGGGATCTGAAGAGGATCATGTGGGAATCCGGGAGAGATCTGGTGGGGATCTGGTGAGGATCTGGGGTGGGTCAGGTGGGGATCTGGTTTAGGTCTGGTAGGGATTTGGTGGGGATCACCAGAGAGTGCGACTTAACAGTGACTTAACAGTGGCTTAACAGTGACTTAACAGTGACTTAACAGTGACTTAACAATGACTTAACAGTGACTTAACAGTGACTTAACAGTGACTTAATAGTGACTTAACAGTAACTTAATAGTGACTTGAAGTGACTTTTAAAATTATATAACATTTATTTATACAGAATCAAAAAGGTGTATTTTTGCCATTACTTAAGTCGGTTGTATGAACGTAAAGCGCTTGCTCGTACCAACGTGTTGACGCACACTCTTAAATTTCTTCATCTTTTTTAAAATAATTATTCTTATTAATAATAATAAAAATTATTATAACTTTATAAATATTTTAATATAAAACACTTCATTTTTATAAATTTATATTTTTAAATATATTTAATTAAAATAAATACTTCTTTACTAAATATACTTTCCAAAATTTACCAAAAATATAAAAACAAAATAAAAATTTTTTTTTTATATTTTCACTCTAAAGGCGTATGAACTATATGTTTCATAAATTATTAAAAAAAAAATAACAAAAAAATATATTCTTATAAAAAATCCAAAAAAAATAAATAAAAAAAAAAAATTCATTTAATATAAATATATTAAAATATAAATAAAAAAATATAATAAAATTCAAAAACCAAAAAAAAAAAAAAAATTTTTTATATTTTATAAAAGGCTATGCAGATGTCGCGTTCGCGACTGTGGAAATGCCCATATCAGAAAATAAATATTTCATTGATCAGTATTGTTCATCCAAAAGGAGCGGAAAAATATGAAAAGAATATTTAAGAAAACGGATCTTAAAGTGGATATTTCGAATATCCATTCTCACGAAGGGTTTTTTTTTCTGTGTAAATAGCTGGTTATGTGATGGCTATACAGTCCCGGATTGGGGGGTTCGCCGTTCTAAGGGACTCCTCGTATTCGAGGTGCCGTTGGCACACATTATCTGCACGGATTTGGCATATGGGCAGTACCGCTTCCTCACATGCTTCTCATCTGACTCGATGGTAACACGGATTAGTGCGAAGCGTCAACAGCGGGCTGTTATTTATAAGATTTTATCTTCTTGCCGAAGAGGAGTCGATCTAAGAGGGAGGCTGATGTGGAATGCCGGATTCGCCGCTGGACGAATATACTGGGAAAGTTGATTAATGTTCTCCTCAATGGGTCTTTCTAATTTTAGGCAGTATGGCTCTGTTAGGATGGCTTTTGCAGTTGTTCCCATTCTCGATTTGGCAGACAAATTTTCAATTACATCTACAACCATCTGCAGGCTTCTGTTAAAAAATTTAATAATTATAACACCAAAATTTACAAATTTATTTACAAACTAAAAAAAAAATAAATTTTAAAAAACCTCCCCTGTTTTTGTTGCTGGACAAGTAGAGTACTCGGCAAACTCATCAGCACCACAAAAATATCCTTAATAATTTTCTTAAACCAACAAGCACAAAGCTAGCTGAATGCATGAAGGATGCTTTTACCCCAACCAACCCCCACCCCCCACCCACACCCCACCACCCACTTGGTCACCGTCGCCATACCAAACTGTCATCGTTTGTCATGTGTCCCCGTTGTCCTGCTACTCCGTGTGGGTCGCTTGTGCAAAGTATTTAGTTCGCCGGTCGCATCAATCCAAACACAAAATGGCCAACACCCGAGCCCGGAGTATCGGATGTGGCTGAGGTTTCCTCTCCCTGTCTGTTCTGGGGCCATTCAGCATCAGCACATAATCGTCGCTGCCCGTAAAATAAACAGAAGCCGGAGCAAGGCTGGCGACAAAATAAAAATAAAATACGAGCATGACACACAGGACGACCCCAGCCGCAGCAGAACAGTTGGGTGTGAAAAGGCATTTGGTGCAAAGCTCGAAATAAAAATAAAAATAAGAAAAAAATTAACATCCTTGTTAGCTGTGAAAACACGTTCGCTAAATACGCGACAGCAACCCACCCCCTTTGAGGACCTCAAGTGGGTGGCCAGAGACGGCAGAAGTAAATATTTTAACAAGTGTCAAATGCACACGCTACTTAACTTGGCACATGAGCAGAGCAGAGCAGAGAGCGGCAGCCAACTGCAAATTGTTTAATAAACAAAGAAAACAGAAAACAGAGAAAAAAAAAAGTAACAATTGCCGAAAACTACCTTCGTGTGTTGCTCTCCATGTAATTTGGGCATTTGTGTGCATTGATTTCGGCACTTAAGGCGCATAATCAGGCAAGCATCAACATCAGCAACAACATCAGCCATCAGCGGATTTGCAGCACGGCTCGCTGCACAACAATGGACAACAGCCGGAGCAGGCCCTGAAGGTCCAAAGGCATGCAAGTCCTAAGCAGGATTAAAATCAAAACAGATTTGCGTTGACAATGACAACCGGCCCATGGAACAAGGAACGGAACAGAACAGAACAGCAGGCACATGTTAATGTTCATGCTTGGCAGAGGTTAAACAGGACGCTTCTGTGTCGTCCTGTTGATATGTGAAACAAAACACCTTGCCACCAGACCAAATGAAATGTCATTTCAAGTTGATTACTCAGAGCAGCGCGAACAGAGACCAGAGACAGAGACCAGAGACTGGGTATGCATTTAAATCGTTTTCAAATGATATGGCACAGGATTTCCATTGTGCGATTGTGTCTGTCTGTGTGCGTGTGCGTGTTACCCCACCGTTTGTACGGAATTCGGTTTGCCTTTAGCCCAGGGCGGCGCTTAACAAGTGCCAGGATGCGTACGTAGAAGGAGTATTGGAACATATGCTTATCGAACAACAAAATGGCCGTTTCGCTCAACTGGAATATTAGATGAATTCAAATCAAGGCTGCAATACGGTGCAGAAGTTTCTTCTAAAATAAATCAAAAAAAAAACAAATTTATTATCTAAAAAAAATAAGTTACAAAAAAACTAAAGTGTTCCATAAAGATTGTAAAGTTGGTCCGCTACTCGTTAAGAAAAAACTAATTTTTTTGGTTCCCAATTTTTTAATTTAAAATTTCCCTCATTTTAACAGCAAAACTCCTTTCTCTTCTTATAACGGGTGGATTCACAGACTAGGGTACACAAATTTTATTATTGTTATATTACTTAATAATTTTTAATTGCAAATTCTCCTCCTTATAAATAAAAACTGTCAGGAGCTACAATTTTTATGCTTCAACCGATAAATAATTAAAAAATTATAAAAAAAAAAAAAAATATAACTATTAATAAAAATATAAAAATAAAAAAAATAATAAGTGCTCCTCCCCATTTATTCAAATAAATTTTAAAATAAAGTTAAATATAACCCCATATAAAAATGGATAATAAAATTTATATTTTTTTAGGAGCTTGACAGTATAACCCACTAAAAAAATTTGGGTGGGATAACACTTTATTGTTTGTATTGTCTGTGAGGTTGTAATCAGATTTATGTTGGGAAATCCTTGTTTTGAGTTTAGACTTTAATGTTCCAACGTATAGTTTGTTGCACTTGTTCTCCAAATCTCCATTGCAAGGTATTCTGTATATCACATTGGATTTCGTCACATGGATTTCGTCTTGTTCTATGAAAAGAGTTTAGTGCATCCAATGTGTCCTGAATATCGGCTTCCTTAATAATGGCCAACAGATCGTCCACATATTTTGTTGACAGTCTTGGTGGGTGCTTGAGGTTTTTCAGAAGTTCTTCCATCACAATGTCTGCTATAGCCGGGGATGCTGGGGAACCCATTGTGTATATAGTTCACCCTCGAACTAAAAGTATCTATTTTCCATTATGCAAAATTTAAAAATTTGCATAAACAATGGTTTCAGTATTCTGGTGTATTCTTCTATTGCTGTCCATTTGTTTCTAATGATGTCTAATGCTAAGTCTATGGAGATGCTCGGGAATAATGAGATTTATCAAACGAAACTTATTTTTCTTCTTCCGATATGTGAATGTCATTGGTCCGTTGATTAAATTCAATTGAACTTTTTTACACAAAGATGGAATCCGTCATGATGTTCTTTAATATTTGTACCATTGGAAGGTGTGCTTAATGATGAGTAAATTGGTCGAAGTGGATTTCTCTTCATAAATTTTGGGGTGACTGTTTAAACTTTAAAGGGCGCCGTACTCTATAATTCTATCATTTATTTCTTTTCCCGTTTTATTGTAGTAATGATTTCCAGCTTGAATAGTTGGTCTACCAAACTGTTAATTTTAGTTACAGTCTGGTTGTTGGATCCTGTCTTAGTTTTCTATATGTGCACATGTCCCCTTATATATCTGTCTATTTTATTTCTTATTTTTCCATTGCCACTCGTCTTGTTTCCTTTGTCTGCATTTAAAATAAAATATTGTCATTTTTCTTAAGAAATTTACGTGTCTGTTATACTGTGTCTTGAATGTTGATCTCTTTGCGCTCTCTCTATTTTTGGATTTGGCGTCTTCACTTACAGAGAGAATTCCTGTCCGTGCTGTTTCTTGTTGTTCTTTATCCTTTAGGGGAGTTTGCACAAGTTCTTCTCCATCCGCTATATTTAAAGAGAGGGAATCTCTGACTATATACTGGTACCGCAAACTTCGGACGTTCGCAAGCAGCGCTTTAATGTTTGGTGGAACTCAGCGGTTTATGCTTTGCTTTAATGATATTAGCGAATTTGCGGACACCAAAAACACGTGATGTTGGCTGGAAGAAACACATATGGGGCAGAACAGAAGGAAATACAGCCAAAATGTTATTCAAAGGAAGAAATAAGTTTGTTCAATCTCCCTTAGTTTTTAGCCTTAACAATCCCGTGGGTGCTTTACGAGAAGAAAACTGGGTAGAGAAATTCAAGCCGATAGACAACCGTTATCGCCTTTTGTCGATGATCGATAAACATCCGTGACGCTGCCCTTAGTACCAAATCCGGTTCCAGAGATCTAGTTCCCGTTGTCAGATCCAGAAATCATTTATAACATTTCCTTCTCTTATATTCTAGGAATGCAATGTAAAATTGATATACAGCCCCTCAAAGGGGCAGCTTTTCAGTTCAGTTCAGTTCTTCACTAGATCATTTGTTCTTGTTTATTTGTTAACATGTTCAGTTGTTCTTGTTTAAGACAACGTTTGGACTGATGTAAGCAGAATGTTTTCAACTAGTTAGTTTTTTCTAGTTACGACACCTCCCAATGAATAAGAATACGTAAATTTGTACCGGTTTTGTTAAAAACATGATAAAACATTAAGTCTCAGTAAAGTATCCGTATGTGTTCTTCAAATCGATTTTGACACAAAACGACCCAAATCGTATGAAAAATGTTTCGTTTTTGATAAGTATGTATTTCATTTCAATTTAAATCGGTTCGTAAGCAACTGAACAGCTAAACAATTGAACAACTAAACAAAAGCAACAGCATAAGACTTACTGAACAAAATGAACAATTCAAGAAAAACATGTTCACTTGTTCAGTTTAAAGTACAACTCAATTTAGTTCACTCACTCGAACAACCCAATCCAATTAGAGTGGAATGCCGATAGATTTATACTCACTTTTACATTTAAGGCCTCTACGGACATATGAAGTTAAGAGAAGTTGTAGAAGAAAGCAAATGTACCATTTTGTGGAGTCTTTGTAAATAAGCTGTACTTATATTGAGCCCACTGGAGTTTTCAGTTTTGGCAGATCCTTTATTGAAATGTATATTGATGTGGGTAGTGTTGTGAAAATATCGTTGTGGGAACTATCGATAGTATCGATTCATTTTCCAACACTTATACTAAGCTTTAAATCTTTGATTAGAACATTTATTTGAATGAGTCTGACCATTGGGTTTTTTTCTTAACTCCTATAAACTCGATTCAAAACCCATCTAAGAAAATATTTTTAGCAGAGTTAAGCGATCAAGTGTGTCTTCACTGTCTTCACTGTCATTCCTATAGCGCGTTTTTTCTGATTTAAATTGCAGTATGAACTAATTTTACTGCTTGACACATTAATCATTAAATGACGGAAAACCACCCGACTGTTGCTCTTCATTGTAAGATTGTTAAAAAAGATTTTGCAATGCGATAAATGTGGAACCCAAATCGGAATAAATCAGTTTAAGTGTCGATGTTAATGTTAGCCGTTTAATGTTGTCATTATGATTTCAATTTTTTAAAGAAAACTTTCACCACGATTCCTAGGGCCACCGGATCTTACATGTGCTCTACTTATAGCATCCAATCGCATGATTATTTGATTCTATTGGAACTGTGTTATACTTAAAGTTCTTACGTATTTCGGAGCTGCACGCAACGTGTAGAAATGAAAATGTTAACGTCGCATGAAATGTTAAATGCTGCGTGATTTAAAAGGCAAAGTCTACACGACATTAGAAAATCAGCTTATTCCCAAATAACTTCTACATTTTTCATAGAGCAATCTGAATACCATATGAACGCTTTAGGGTTTCTACCTTATTTGATATTGAAATCCTACATGCGCGTGTAGAAATTCAAAACGATAAATGTAGCTTGAAAATCAGAACTTAATTCTTTTTTTTTGCATTGTGGGTTTTCTAAACCAACGTTAAGATTTACAAATGCTGAATGTCAAATGTTGGAAATTTACACATATTCACCAGCTAGTGGCGCCAGCTGTGAAGTAATCTAGCCATGAAAAAGCATATTCTCAAACTTTGCCGTTCGGATTCGGCGTTAAACTGTAGGTTCCCTCTTTCTTGTTCGAAAAATTTAAGGCACACACGCCAAGAGATTGTGAGAAGCTTGGTTTGGCCCTGTTGGAGGAGCTGTATAGCCAATTTTACATTTTTTTTAGCTTGAGAATTAGGCAGTTTCTCTACAAGTAATGACTTAAATCTCTTGCCTTAAACGCGCGCCGTGGAGGAGCGTGTGTCAGTCTGAGGGTTCCCGAGTTCGAATTGTGGACACACAAAATTTTTTTTGCTGTCAAGTGGTTTAGGAATTCCTAAACGATTATGGCAGCGCTGGCAGAGAGTAGTAGCTGCCAGTAAAAAACAGACAAAGACCGCTGATTTTGTAGAGATACCAATTAAACAGCTGTAAATCCCCCAACTTTTGTTTTGTGTTTTTTTTTTTTTATTATATATATATTTATAAATAAGGATTGCCCTGGATAAAAAAAGTGATTGGTTTTATCCCAACTTGGTGTGAAGGGAAACGATGAGTGGCAAGAATATTGTTTTATTCAAAAATGAGCACCAAAACTATGTGGCATGCCTAATATGCCTACTCTAGTGCTTAGTCAAGGATATTGCCCAAATCTAAGCCTGTATTGAAAAATATATGAGGGCAATTAAATCGATGGGTAAGCCATTTCGCTTTATGGGGAGGTTTCAACAATCATTGACCATTTTTTTGTATTTTTATATTTTTTTTTTTGTAAATTTTTCGTTTTGGCAATCGAAATGCGGTCAATTTGGCTTGCAATTGTTTTTGGGTGCACGGGGTGCAGTACAACCGCTGTCCGAATAATTTATGGTCTGACGCTGGGACGCACGGAAGCTGCTCTCTGCAAGCATCCAACAAAGGGATAACTATAAGTAAGTGGGTTATTAACGCCGCAGGATGTCCAGGACCCTTGCTGTGTGAATTTAGAGGGCGGGACGCACGTAGTTGGATGTTGTGATTGCTCTTGTAGGCACACACACACACACACACGTCGCAGGGAGTTGGCCAATTGAAATTCCTCAGAAGGCGTTTATTGTTATTGTGCGAGTGCGAGAGTTTAGCTCCATTAGAGCGAATTGAGATCTCAGAGACATGACGAATTGTCCTAGTCACTTTTGTGCGGGGGATTTATGAATGTGACAGCTGCTGCTGCTGCTCACTTTTTCAAGGGATTTGTACGTGACGCCCTAATAAGCCCAATAATTATGATGATAAAATGATGATGATGATGTCACAGTGTTAATGATAACGATGTCGTGTTAGCTCGCTGATAATGTTACTTAACTGCACATGCTAACATTTTCGAGCTGTGCTGCCCATTAAAAGTCGTCGTCCCCCCCCTCGGCAACTTTATGGTCATAAAGGGGCAAACTGACTTGCAGCATGGAATTATTTTACACGGGGTCTAATGCATAAACATGGCCAAAAGTTTGTTGGCTGGCACCAGGTGTGTCCGCAGCAGCAACATCATCAATGATTCCCCGCTGCTGCTGCTGCACAGTGGGTACCTTTTCACTAAAAAGTGATCAAATCATCCACTGTGTTTGCTCATTTTCAATTACATGCCCTGGGGCAGGGCGTTTTATTCAAATCATCGAGGGTTGCTTCAGGCTGCCACTTGTGGGCAATCAGTGTTGTTCCGACTCTCTACCCTCTCTACCCCTAACAAATGCGTCTCCAGTTGCATTGTTTTGACATGACACCCCAGACTCAAAACGGAACTACTGTCACTGCGCCGGCGCGACTGTTTTTCACCCTCCAGCGTCTGCTCTTAATCAAGTGCTGACAACCGACCCAAAAACAATTTCAAATTGCATTTTAATAAACTTCGACTCGTGCTAGGGGTAGACTTCACTCCAGTCCCCTCCTTTCCTTTCGCTTTCCTTTCCCTTTCCTTTTCGTTTTGGTTTAATTTATATTTAACACCTTTGCGCTTGTCGCTTGTTTTTGCTTCTGTTACAATTTTTCAAATGTTATTTTAGGCCACCGCAAGGCGTGGATAACTCTCCGTTCCAGCTGGCATATTTCATCAGCTCATTGTTGACTTTGGAATTATTTGTGTTATTTTTTTTTTAAGGGATATTGATAATGCTTCGACAACAATGCCGCCGTGCAAAATGATCTTCGTTTCATTGGCTACATAGGAATGCGTTTGTGTGTTAAGGAAGGAATTTAGTCAAACTTTTAAGCAAAAGAACAGCAACATTTAAACGTTTACCTGTAAAGGAGAAAGAAATTAAGAAAAAATATTTTGAAGTCCATTCGGCATTCTCTTTCATAAACAACATAGTTTTTGTGTGTCAACTTCTGTGCCAACAAAACACAATTTGTGGGAAAGTTTACTTTTCTGCTTTCATTTGAAGAAAAATGCAGCTGAAGGCCATCGAATGCTGCATGAGACTGACTGACTGACTGACATATTATTGTCCTAAAGATCTAAGATTTGGCATAGACCGTCGTTTAGTTATGCAGGCGCGCACTAAGAAAGAAAATTTGGAAAATTTGTCTGCGAAGTGGGTGAAAACGCCAAAGAAAAGTTTATATGGGCCACATTAAATGAATTGAGGGTCAAGGCAATATCATGGAGAATGAGTATTAGAGAGAAAATTTGCTCAGTCGTCAACGCTTCTGTCAGAAATGAGGGGGGACGGGAAAGAGTGGAGAGCGTAGGAAGGTTGACGAGGTGAAAGGGAAAAAGGGGAAAGCCAATTTGATCGCTAGACTCCAAATTCACATCCACTTGACGGAAAAGATTAGTAGATAATTCCGGAATTTTCAAGCGCATAGAAAATTTGATTGGTTCCTTTAGGACCCATTTCATACCATTGCATTTACCACGGCAATTTTTGATATATTTTTTTCATATATAACTAAAATTACCAACAACTTATAATAGGAATAAAACCAATTAATAAAAAGCCTTTCAGTCACTGTTTGGTCACAGTCTCCGTCTTGTCCTCATTCACCGCTAAGCCCATCAGCTTCTACCGCCTCTCGATCTCTGAAAACGCCATGCTTACCGCATGTTTGGACATGTTTTTTTAAAGATGGTGACGGTTTTCTGTTGGTATTTGGGCATCGGCGGAGCATGTACTTCCATCAAAGATTAAAGAAGTTACATGATAAGAATCCCCTCGCCTAAAACCTCTTTTGGCATCAAAAGACTCGAGAGTTTCCGTTCCTATTTTGACGGAGCTTTGAGTGCTTCTCAACGTCACGTGATTTTGCGGTAGTGGGCGCAAGCTGCATTGTCTCCTTTTCAAAGAATGGGTATAGGACACTTAGATTCCAATCGTCGGGCATTCTTTCGTCAACCCATATCGGCCCTGTTTCTTTAGCCTTTGCATGGTTAAACAGACCCTTCCGTTGGGTCACCTGGTCTATCTCTCATGTTGTCGATTGGTGGCATCGCTACTTCTCTAGAGGCGGCATCATGTTCGTCATCGCCTCCCCCAGTAGGTTGGGTAACTTCCCCATTTCGTTAAGCGCCACTATGGATCTGTAACCAAATTCGCGGTCTTTGTACGACTCTGTTTGATGTTTAGTCACTGTTTATTCACTGTTAAAGTCACTGTTCAGTCATTGTTCAGTCGCTGTGTAGGGGGTTAGTCACTGTTCAGACACTGTTTAGTCACAGTTAAAGCACTGAAGAGTCTCTGGTTATTCACTGTTTAGCTACTGTTTAGTCACTGTTAAGTCGCTGATTAGTCACTGGCAGTCACTGTAGTCACTTTAGTCACGGTTTGAAGTCATTGATTATGTAATGAAAATTTGGTCATAGATTTGTCACTTAAATACCCTTGGAGAGGGTATATTAAAATTGTGCCGGATGTTTGTAACGCACAGAAGGAAGCAACTCGACCACATAAAGTATATATATTCTCGATTAGCATGACGAGCTGAGTCGATTTGCTTTGTCCGTCCGGCTGTCCGCCCGTCCGTCTGTTTTTATGCTATCTCCTCCGTCAATTTTAAACTAACAAATCCGATGATATCGACATCATCGGCAAAAACGAACGGGCGGTAAGCAGGGCGTTTTCAGAGATTGAGAGGCAGTCAGAACTGATGGGTTTGGCGGTAAATGAGGACAAGACGAAATACCTTGTATCCGCGGACAAAAAGTCCTTGCGTCTTGGACAATTTGTTACAATGGGAGAATACAACTTTAAAGTTGTTGAGGATTTTGTTTACCTCGGAACGACGATAACCAGCGACAACAACATCAGTCTGGAAACCGACGAAGGATCACTCTTGCAAACCGATGCTTCTACGGGCTAAGTAGAGAGCTCAAGAGCAGAGACCTCAAGCGAAGAACAAAATTAGCCCTATACAAGTCGCTAATCATCCCAGTCCTGCAATACGGCGCAGAAGCATGGACAATGACAGCAGCGGATGAAGCGGCGATTGGCGTGTTTGAACGAAAGATTCTTCGGAGGATTTATGGACCTTAAAAGTTGGCGATGTTTTCCGCATTCGAAATAATGACGAACTGTATGAGCTCTATGGGGACACCTGTCTGGTCAAGGACGCTGCTGCGCTGGTTAGACATGTCACCAGGATGGACGAAGAAGCTCCAGTAAGGAAAGCTTATTATTCGAAGGCGGCTGACTACGGAGGAAGAGGCAGGCGGGGGAGACCCCTGACTAAGATGGGATGACCAGGTTCGGGCAGACCTGCTAAGCTTGGTTTGACCACTTGGTCCCAGCTCGCACGGAGCAGAACCAAGACAAAAAAAAAAAAAAATAAAAAACTTTCTAAATTAAGAAATACAATGAAGGGAAAATTGATTGACGGCATCGGCTTTTCAACACACTTTTGCCTCTTTCAGTGTTTTTTTTACTTCTTTTGTAGAGTTTTTCCTCTGTTTTATTGCGCGTCATTATATTCCCTTTGAAAGTCAAAACCGACTTTATTTCAAAGTGGCTCACAACCCCCCATATCTCTATTTTTTTTTTGGTGACGTCACATAACCAAAAAGAAATTGTTACAAAAAAAACATATTTCTATCAAAAGGCAATTGGCCAATAATATTTCCTTCATACCTACCTTAGTCATTAGGGAAAAAATTTTGTATAATATTCACAAAACTTACAAAAAACAAAAAAAAAAAAAATGTCGAGTTCTGGTTCAAACTTAAAGAAGGTGTAGACTGAGGTTGCTTGCCAAAAGTTAGGTAATAAGAAGGGAGACACATGACATAAACAAAAAGTTTAAATATATTTTTTTTTTAGCCAATATTCGAGTGGCTCACAACCCCCAGCGGCTCGAACACTCCCATTCTCCCCTACAAATACGCTGCACATTTGTTGGAACTGGCCGGATCGGTTGAAAAGTAGTTTAAGTGAGAAACCCTTTTGTTTTCACTGCTATCGCTCCCAAACCTCGTATTATTAGTTTTCTATGCTTTCACAAAACTTCACCAAGATTTATGAAAAATAGGCCAACTATATAGTATACAAAATTATACACCATATAAAATATAGGTTTGAAAAAAGCCTTAGTATGAAAAACTTTTTTGTTTTCAATGCTATCGCTCCCAAAATTGTTACTGATCAATATTATGTGCAACACACAATTCTGTCGAGTGTGATCTAAATCGTATGACTATAGCAAATAGCTGCAGTAGAACGATCGGTCGAAAAAGTAGTTTTAGTGAGAAAAATTTTTTTGTTATCAATGGTAGCGTTTTTATACTTTCCAGTTATGAATATTATCTTCGACAAAAACTGGCAGGCATATATTATGCTCCAAGGGTATATAAACTTTCGTCGAGCCGAAGCTAGCATCCCTCCATTTTTACTTACTATTTTTGGTTGGTTTTTACACCCTTGCAAAGGGTATTATAATTTTGCCCAGAAGTTTGGAACGCATAGAAATATTAATTTCCGACCCTATAAACTATATATATTCTTGGTCAGGTGACGAGCTGAGTCGATTGAGCTTTGTCCGTCCGTCTGTCCGTCTGTCTGTTTCTACGCAAACTAGTCTCTCAGTTTTAAAGCTATCGAGCTGAAACTTTGCACAGAGTCTTCTTTTTACTGCACACTGCTAATATGTCGGAACCGACCGGATCGGATGACTATATCTTATAGCTGTCATAGGAACTATCGGTCGAAAAGTGGGTTTTATTTAGAAAAATATTTTGTTTTAATGCTGGCGTTCTTAAACTCTGATGTATTAAAACATTTGCAAGGGTATAAAAACTTCGGCAAAGACGAAGTTAGCTTGGCCTTCTCGTTTTTATACTCTGTACCGAAGGTACATAGAGTATATTAAGTTTGTGCAAAAGTATGTAACAGGGAGAAGGAATCATTTCCGACCCTATAAAGTATATATATTCTTGATCAGCATCAACAGACAGCGATATAGCCATGTCCGTCTGTCCGTCCGTCCCGTCCGCATGAACAAACAGATCTCAGAGATGGTAAGAGATAGAGGTTTGACATGTATGGGACAAATGCTTCTTATACTTGCAGGTAGATCAAGTTTATTTTCAATTTTTGCCAAGCCCCTCCCGCCCCCGCAATTTGAAAACAACGTCATATCTCCCACAGTTTTGTAGATAGATGATTCGTACACCTTCTAGAGATAGTTAGTCATTAGTAATAAGTATCGTTTTGCCAGAAAATGATAAAGATCGATGAGCGGTTCTCAAGTTATGATCAAATAAGTGAATTACCCCCCGCCACCCCCTCCCACCCACTCACAACCAACGCAAAATCTTAGAGAGAGAGAGAAAGAGAGAGAGAGGGAGAGGGAAAGAGAAACTTTGAGATGAGCAACAGAACTGCAATTTATCTCCTACTCTAGGTACAGAGTATAAATATAGTGGGTTAGAGTTTCTCACTTGTTTTTTAATACTTTGTAGTTTTACCGCAAAACCTGCTTTAAGGACCAAATTTTTACGGCCTGTACACCCACGAATAAAAGTTATCAAGCTTTAAACATTAACGCCTGCGATTTATCTTTTCTTTGCCGGGGTGGAAATTCGAGTATCAATTTTTAAAATTGCAAATAAATTGGATCGATATCCGATTGTTTATACAGATATGACTATATCGAATTCGCTATTGATGCTGATGAAGAATATCTTCTTCTTCTTCTTTATTGGCCATCACAACCATTTGACGGTCTCGACCTCTGCGATTAGTGCTCTCCAGTTTTTGCGGGGGGTGGTGAAAAGTGTTCATTAAGAATATTGCATTATAAATAGAGCTTTGTTATCCTAACAACGAAACAACATTCGGTATCAAATTAGCTCTACAGAAACTGCTTAAATTTGTATTGGAACCTAATAAAAAAAAATATATTCAGCAAATTTTACAGAGGACAAATGCTCTTGAAATTAAGAAATTTTAACACGAGAGAAAGTCACTTGAATTTTTCACACTGACGCGAGACTAATGCTAATGCGAATCGATGAGCCAGTAAATCGGCTGAAGTCGTTAGTGCTTATATATATTAAGACTGGTCGCTCCACATCAGTTTCCAACAATCCGTTTTCCATTTCAGGTTTTGATAAGTATTGAAAAATAGATAGCCTAACATATCTTTTAGGGATTTAGGGCAAAAACATTTGATGGTTTTGATTTATCCAAAACTCTTGTAATTTATTTCGATTTTTGACTAATTTTTCTATACAATTCATTTTAATTTTCCTTCCAGCTATGCCGTGGTCACCGGTCTAATTGAAATCCTTTCGCGTCGTTGCATGAAAGTTCGCGAGTCCATTGAACAGAATCAAAGCGTCATGCTGAGCCTGTTGACCGCACTTGGCTTCCTGTCGCGTTTCATTGATGTCTGCCAGCCGGGTGAGTTGCACCTTGGTCAAGGTAAACAAATAGGAACAAAACAACAATTTCCCAATTTCCATAGGTCCTGCCGATCCCACACGTTTGCTGAGTGCAGCCAAGTCAACAGAACTGTTTGGTACAGTGGCCATGCTTAATGGTTGCGTTGTGCCCCTGGGTAAGTTGACCCAAAAAAAGAAGCAGTAGCCGGGAGGCAGGAGGTGCTAATTAATTTCACAACAACCCACGCAACGTGCTTCTTAGTCAAGGGCGGAAATTAGTTTTGATTTTCCATTTAATGTTTTATGGGTTCAATGCAATATCCGTTCTCTCTCTCCGTCTCAATCTTTTGCAGGCGAGTGCATTCCACCGCGCACGACCGCCTTGGCGGCATCCACGTTTAATCTTTACGTGTCGCTGGCCTCGCTAGATGTGAACACTTTTCAGGTGAGTTTACCCATTCCCCACACACACACACAGAGACAGACACCGAAACCCAGAGAACGTAAAACTGTACAGAGACCAAGAGGCAACTTTGAACGGCAAACGTCGAACGCCGTTTAAACAAATCAGAAAGTCAGCAGCCCCTAAACCCAAATGCACAGTGCTTCAAGTGAAAAGATTTTTCAAGTGGGAAAAAAGGAGGTGGAATTTAGGTAGAATCTTTCTAGTTTTGTTAGGTAGAAAGAAGAAAGTGAAGAGGGAAAAATTTAGGTAGAAGAAAGAAGGGACAAACGAGAAGAAAGCAGAAAGAAAATAAGAAGAAAGATGAAATAAGGAGGAAAGAAAGGACGAAGATAAATGAAGCATAAATGGTCAAAGAAGAAGGAAGAAAAAACAAAGGACGAAGGAGAATAACAAAATGACGAAAAAGAAGGAAGAAGAAAGAAAGGACGAAGTAAAAGAAAAAGGAAAATGAAAAGATTACCTAGAAGAAAAAGGAAGAAACGGAGAAGAATAAGTAGGAAGAACGAAAAGAAGATGAAGAAAGAAAAAGGAAAGGACGACAAGAAGAAGGAAGATAAAGAAAGTACGAGGAAAAAGGAAGATAGAGCAAATACGAAGAAGAAGGAAAAGATAAAAACTGAAGCAGGAGGTAGAGAGAAAGGAAAGAAGAAAAAAAGAACGAAGAAGGTAGAAGATAGAAAGGAAGAAGAAGGTAGAGGAAAAAGAAAGGATGAAGAAGGTAGTAGAAAAAAGAAAGGACGAAGAAGATGAAAGAAGAAAAAAAGAACTGCAAACCGGTCCTGAACCGAACCCCTTAGAACCGGTTCGGTTCGGGTTTTGTGGGTCCGACGAACCGGACCATGAACCGAACCCCTAAAATTTTTGACTCCTCGAACCTGAACCCGAACCGGACCACTTTTTCTAAAAATTAGGTTCGGTTCACAAAATTAAATGGTTTTTCAAAGACGTGAACAGAAAAATATTGGAAATAATAGTACAACGATTGTGCTTTGAATAAAGCCTATATGGTTTTCATATAAATTGTTTACTAGATAATTTGGAAGGAAACCGTTTGAATGAAATCGACACTGCTTTGAACATAAAGTTAAATTCGTTTAATCTAAGCCACTTGATCTAGTAACCCAACATACTTGATTAACTTCACATATGTACATTAGACCGGACTTTTCTCCATACAATTTTCCAAATGTGAAGATCTTTGCACAACATGGATCAAAACATTAAGCATATTTTATAGAGAACTAATCAAAAATATAAAATCAGATATTTTGAGGTTTGACGGCCTCTCCAAGGTTTTAAAAATTCCAACTTCCCCTATCTATCACCGTCGGCAAAAGCAAATATGGTATGGGTAGGAGAACTATGTATTAAATGACAACTGCATAGCGAAAGAGAAATGCAACTAAGAAGAATGCAATGTTAATGAAGGTTGCTCATGTGAATCAAAAGCTTTTCTTGATTTGCACGATGACGAAGTTAGCTCAATAAATTTCCAGAGGACTCTAGTAATGAACTTTTTTTTAAGGAAGTTCAGTTTGACAATAATAGAGTTCGCACACTTAGTAAGAAACTGTGTACTCACAATATTTTAAATCTTTTCCATAGAGAAAATTTGAATAAACCAGTGTTATAGCCTATTTCCATTATGATTACATATTTCGAAATGCACATTATTTTTTTTTGAGCGTTTCCATAGCATATGTACATATTTTGTTAAAAATTAAAAAAACAAACATTTTTTTCATGCCTTTACTGAGATTTGAACCCATGTCTTGTTGATTTCTAGTCTCAGGTCTGAACCTCTACGCCATTTCTGTTAAGATAGAGTAGCCAGCTAAATGTGCTATATAACTCTCAATTATCTTTTCTGGCTTCCATGAATTTCAAATGACAGATAAAAAAATGTGAAAACCTTCGGGGCGAATGGACACATATTTGAAATATGTACATTTTTTTTCCTCTGGAGAATGTGGTACATTTTATTGAATATGTGATAATATGTGAAAATATGTACATATTTGCTACAGTGGAAATAGGCTATATCTCTTAAAGATTTTTGCATTCAGAGTTCTTTCTTAATGAGAGTTTTCCAAACTCAATTTTAAATGACTCAACGGCAAATATTAAATATAAAATCTGTAAGTGATGTTATAGATTCGTTTGAAACTTGTACAAGAGAAAATACATCGACAAATGTTTTAAAATTTTGGAAAAGTAAAAAAAACGATGACTTAAGAAATATTGATTTGACTATACTTGCTGTTCCAGCAACGCAGGTATCAGTTGAACGAGCCTTTTCAACACTTAAGTTTGTTCTTTCTGATCGAAGAGCTAGTATTCACCTAGAGCTCCTAAAAGATATTATTCTTATTAACTTTAACTAAGCAGTTCTCACATGTTGTAAATGTCAGCTAAAGAATTTAATAATTAAAATTGCCTTATTAAAATAAATAATTTTTTTTTAAACAATAAGTAGTAAAAAATGAAAAATATTTTAATATGTTCAATTGAACCGAGGTTCGAACCAGAACCTTGGGTTCAGGGGTGGCAGGAACCGGTCCAAGAACCGAACCTTAGACTTTACAACGGGTTCGAACCCCCGGACCGGACCTTCTGCAAAATTTGAGAGGTTTGCAGCCTTGTAAA
>JAEIFU010003962.1:0-21645 GCA_018904235.1 Lordiphosa stackelbergi | reverse complement strand
CGATCGTTTCTATGGCAGGCATCCGCTATAGTCATCTGATCCAGGCGTCCGACAAATGTGCAGCGTATTTGTACTTAAAGACGTAGTGCAAAGTTTTGGATAGCTTTAAAACTGACGGAGGAGATAGCATAGAAACAGACGGACAGACGGACATAGCTTAACTCAGCTCGTCATGCTGATCAAGAATATATATACTTTATGTGTTCGAGATGCTTCGTTCTGGTGCGTTACCCCAAACTATCGGAAATTAATTTAAAGATACCCCTCAAGGGTATAAAAACGAAATTAATTGAAAGAAACTAGTTAGTTCCATAGTAGATCGTCATCACCGTCAGTCCGCATGAACGCAGTGACCTTCTACACATATAAGGTAATCCGCATTATTAATCGATCTTCAAGTTGGGGAATGATCAGATGGACAATTTTCTATTTATAAGCAGCTCCATATAAATAGACTATGCGCAGCAACGGCCGCAACCGTAATGCGCAGCACTTCATTTCACTTTGTGTGACTCCTCACTTGAAGGGTATACTAAATCCTCTTAGTGTAAGGTAAAAACTGGATTTCATCTGTGAACAGCTCAGAATAGCAGAAAGCGAAAACTCTGACTCTGGAGTGGTTACTTTTAACTTTATATTCCTTTACATTGCCCATGTTTGAGAGTTGGCTACTCAACGCCAATAACAAACTCTCGCTTAGGAATGAAGTCCTCATTTACAAGTTCATCCTGGCACCAATGTGGCGATATGGCGTTCAGGTGTATGGCATCGCAGCGAAGACCCACCTGAACAAAATCAGGGTCTTCCAGGCCAAAATCCTTAGACGGATCACCGGAGCTGAGTGGTTCATTCGCATTCGAGACACCGAGAGAGAGTGTGGCGTCCCCCTGGTTGGCGACACAATCAACAATCAGGCAGCGAAATACTTGGACAAGGTTGCTGCTCATCCAAACAACCTCACCAGACGTCTCCTCAGGAGGCGCAGGTTAAATGGGATCCGTGCTAGGAGGAGACTCTCTTAAGGATCCATTACACTGACCTAGCGAATACGCGCACTATAAAAATTTCTTTAAGCCTAGAAGTTTAAATCCCTACATCTAGCACTAACCGAAAACATAACTAATCACGACAATTGTCTTATGAATGAAACACAACATACACTACAATATAAGTTATTACTAAGAAGATAAAGTAAATTGTAAACATTTAGTCTTAGGGTTTCTAGATGAAGAAATAAATATTTTATGAAAAAAAACCCTTGTCTTGGTGGTTGTCCTCTATTTTTAGAATTTACCGTCCTTTGTTTTTCCGAGAAGATTCGCTGCAAGTTTAAATCTTACAAATATCTTTTGAAGCACTTTATTTTATTTTGAATTATGATAAGAACCGACTAAAACTCGGAGATTGTCAAATTTCAATCAAATCTTTTAGAGTATTTTCCAATGTATTGTGACATGACGTACTAAATCGATTGATTCCGGTAAACTACCAACACCAAATTTGTTGGTGAAGTTAAGTTCCCCAATGCACTCTTCTTGATTATGAGAAACCCAGATTCAATTAAATATATCTAGTCCACACATACAATGGAGTTTATGCTAGAAAGAGCAAAATTCAGATTTTATCACCCAACTCAAGAAATGCTCATTCCCTACTGTATATCTCACATTAACTAACCACAATTGTATTCTTCATCTAACAACAAAAAATAAAAAAAAAACTGAACAGCATCAGCATAAAACTTAACAATATCACTTTGCATTCATAATTTTTTACACACCCCATTAAAAGCAACTATAATTTGCACTAATAATGATTGTAATTTTCACCAGGCAAATGATAAAACTACTTTACAATGTCTAATTTTTTTGCATAAATGTTAATTGCAGGCGGCAAAATGTTAAATTGCACTCGTTATCCGCAACACGTGCAGAGACGACGACGATGACGACGACGACGCGGTTGCAGAGAAGAGGCTCGGGAGTAGGTGGTGTACGCCAGGTGAACACCAGGGGTCTGTGACAGCGCGCCATGTGTTATAATTGCGTCAACATTCAGTCTCTTGAGCGTGAACAAGAAAACAATGTCAACAATGGAAACGATGGCCCCCAATGGTAACTGGTGGGGCAAGTAGGGTTGACAGTGTGAAGAGTAAGAGAACAGCTAACACAAAAGATGGCTAGCAATTAGTGAGGTAGCAGGAGACTGCCTGTTAATGCTAACAGGCAAAGACCACTTCGGGGAGGTCTTAATAGTTTTTAACATATTCGCATGAAACAAAAAAAGATGAAAAAACTATGGCGCCAGGAAATTTGATTTTTTTAAAAGATAAAGAATAATATGGGGCTAGATGACAGTCGGAGAACAATCACATAGATTGATGATAAGAACAGACATACCCTATACACTGTGAACCACGAAAACATGGTTTGCATACCCTTAAAAACTTTGTCCGGGTTATTTGTTATTATGGCCTACGTCTATAATCTAAGTGTTACATCTGTCAATAAGCCCACCTTCAACTCATTTGATTGAGCTTTTGCCAATATTTCCGGCATTTTTATAGACGTTTCTCTATTTTATTTTCAACCATAGCCAACTGTCTCTTATATATATCGACACAATTCCGCGTAGGCCAACAAAGAACATTCACTTATTGCTGCAGCATATTAAACAACACACAATTCAAGATGTGTTGATACGGTTACCACAACGACACAACAACAAATGAATTCAAAAACAAGTTGTTGTTGCTTTTGCGGTTGTTCTCGTTACTGTTGGCCTGCCGGCCCTCTTGTTCGTTGTTCTTGTTAGACAAATTATGCCAATTAAACGGTGGGAAAACAAGTTGGCAAGTCTGCACGCGTGTCGCCGCTACTGCATCAAGTGGGATTGGGTTTTCTTTATAAATTTTTTTTTTTTTCGGTTGAGTGGGGAGACTGGACTGAGGGTAACTGCAACTAGGCAGCAGTGGGCAGACTTGGCCAACTTGCAAATGGAAGTAATTCATCTTGTGGCAAGTTCATAAGTGAGAAAAAAGGAGAAAAAAAAACCAACACGAGTCTTCAAAGTCAGCTTGGGTAAATTGAATAACCGAGGAAGCCGCAGGCTTGAAAAAAAAAGAATCCAGTTGAGATGAGATAATACAATGTGGGCTGGGAGATTAAATGAACTCACACCTATAGAATGCTCAAGTTAAGTTCGACCGTGGAAAATTGAATGTGATTATTGAAAGATATGCCGATTTTTTCGACTTAAGTGAGCCCAAAAAATAGTTTGCCCGCAAAGATTTGCCATGTAGCCTTCGCCTATGATTGTGCACCAAAAATTTGAAGCAAATATTTGCCTTTGTGGGAACAAGTGAGAACACCCTCTGCCAATTGTGTTTGCGGGTTTGCGAGTTTGCTCTTGAAAGCAAATTGTAAGAGCAAACCCGGCAAATATTAACAAATAAAATTTCTTTTTGGGCTAACGCAATACTATAACAGAAGTTGTAGCAGCAAGAAAACTCAAAATAAATTACAAGACCAGATGCCTTTATATCTTTGTAACCACTTATCCGATTGGCGTAAAATTTTGACACAATATAGAATTGATACTGAGAAAGCAAGGCTGCAAACCGGTCCTGAATCGAATCCCTTAGAACTGGTTCAGTTAAGGTTTTTTGGGTCCGACGAACCGGTTTTTGACGCTTTTTAGAAAACCTCTCACTAATTTCAATATCGAAAACACAATATGAAATAACTTATTATGGTAGAAGGCATATAATTTCAGATAGACGCGTTAACTCAATGAATTCTCTACAATCGGTCGTCACACAATTTATTTTTAACTTTGGGGCATGGCTCCTAAGTTCTAGTTTTTCGAAATTTTTGTTTTGGTATTTAAAAACTGTATATTATAAACTATTTTGCCGCCCCAGTATTAAATGTTTTTGAAAAATTCGAAATACTTTAGAAGATATACAGCTATGTCCCGGTTTTCACTAAAGTGAATTCGAATTTTTTTCAAGTTCGAATTTCTATTAAACAATCATAAGAAATTCGTATCAAACCTTTAGTATTTAGTAACTCTTTACTCGACGGATTCAAATATAATCGTTTGAATCTGATTAACCTAACCATTTTGATGCAACAGTACATTTAACAAATTCGAATTCGACAAATTTTGTCGAAAGTGAAAACCGGAACAGGCCTGATAGCCTTTTTAGTCGAACAATGTCTTCGCTAAAACAAGATATTTTGAGAAAATAAATTTCGAGTGAATAAAGCTGCGAAATAACGGCTGGTTCTTCAATTTGAATAGTTACATGTTGTCGGCCCAGATTGATATCGATTATTAATCGACCTTTAATCGATAATTATAGAAAGCTATCCTACTACCGATTAAAATCAGTCCTGTTTAAACTGTGTAACGCGATGGAACTTAACTTTTTAACTTTTAAAGATTTTTGCATTCAGAGTTCTTATAAAAAAAACTTCAGCTTAAAACAAATGAAAACTTCAGCTGAAAACAAAACATTTTGAGCTTCGGCTCAAAAACGAGGACTTAAAATATATTAACAGGCATAATCCCGAAACGAATTTCGGTTCCGGTTCCGATACCGGTACGTCCCGAAATGAATGTTTCGGTTAAAGGTTCCATTTCGGTTTTCAATTAATTTCGGTTTTCGGTTTCGATACGGTACCCGTATTTTTATTTCGGTATACCGGTACGTACCGATATAAGTAATAGTTATTTTTAATACTGAAAAAACTAAATTCTGAGATAAATCTAAATCATTTTATTCCTGTTTAATAAAACGAATCAAAATTCAACACAAAATGAATGGTTTCACATTTAAAGTAAAATTATATAGCCTTCATATTTCGTATTTTTTACGTAGTTAACACGTAAGATCTAATGATTACATTATATGCTCATAAATATTATATTATGTATTACTAGTTTTCGAATTTAACTTCGAATTTTATACGTCCACTATATAGCATTCTTGTGATTTGCTCGCAGTGACATAATTGCATTAAATGTGGTTGAGTCCATGCAACTTCTTAGCGGATTCATTATATATTTAACGCCAGAGAATAGGCGTTGCACGCTTACCTGCGTAGCTGGAACAGAAAGAACGACTTTTGAAATCGCACACAATTCTGGGAACTTTGTAGAGGATTATTACCAAGAATCAAAATCAATATGCCTCAACTTCGTCGGCGCATTCAAATGAACCAGAATTTGAACTGCAGTTCATTAAACAGTGATTGATCAGCAAACGACAAAATTTGTGCAAAAATATTATGTAAAAGATCGATACAAGTATTTTTTTTGCTCAGTACTTAGCGTTACGTTAGACCTAGGGTCCAAAAATATTGCACATAGAAAAGCATTGTTTTCAAAAGGGATTTCTCTCGCTTTTCTATTTCCTGAAAAAAAAACGATTTCGCAAGAGAGAACGAATTTTTTGATATTTCCAATTTGCAGTGAATCCAAATGGAATAAAAATCGCCCAAAACTAGATTTTCGGCTTTAAGTTTAGTTGTGTCCGCCTCCGCTGATTTGAGTCCCACACTTTCCGGTTCAGAAGAAAGTCCTTATCTGCAGCCGCAAATATTTTGGTATCCTGTAGGTTGAGCTCCAACGCGTGGGGCAATCGATGGGTGCTTAAATGTTATGACTCCTAAAAAGTTGAAAGAAAATCTGGCATCGTGTAAAGGTCGTTTTATGATTGCTTTTTTTGCATTACAAATGTCTGACTAAAACTACGATGCGCTCTGCAAAGGTAAAAAAAACCGAAACTGTACCGGTACCAACGTTTCGGTTTCGTTCCGGTTATATCGGTTCCAATAATAACGGTAAACGGTTTTCGGTTCCCAAAAAAAATTTTTGTTTCGATTCCGGTTCCGGTACGCGATTTGAAACGGTTTATTTCGGTTAACGGTTCCGGTATTATGCCCTTTTCCACGAATTTTTAAAAAACATGTAAAATTTAGGCCTCTAGACCAGAAGAGGGCCTTAAGACTTGGTCAATAATTCGAATATTTTTCTGTAGATAATGATTCTCATTGACCAGCTCTAATGATTTAACTTACAAAAGTCTGAAATAAACTTGATCTACACTATAAAGTGGCAAACGTTTTTACTAAAATTTCAAAAGATTTAACAAATTTAAATTACGCACTCTTTCAGTTGCTAGATGACATAAAGTAAATTTTCCTTAATTCTGTGATCAATTTAGAAATTGTTAGTGAAATTTAACTTGCATTCTAGTCTTTAATTAATGTATAAGGAATTCTTTTTTGTTAAATGGGTCCACATTTTGGCTGTGCAAATATGAAAACGAAGAGTGAAACCTAAGAGACAGTTTCTCTCATTTCCGACTTTTCACTATAGCTGCTTTATAGCTCCATGGGAACCATCGGTCGGAAAATGGGTTTTAGTTAGAAAAAATTTTCATTTTCATTTGGCAATTATGGCCTATACGAGAGCACTCAAGTCCTTGGGTGTTATGCTGGACACCAGACAGAGCTCCAGTGAGCATTTGCTTTTCACAAGCGTCACCAGGTTCATTATGCATTTGGAAAAAGAGTTTGGAAGGAGACCCTGCTAATTGGGAGCCTGCAGTCAGCGCACTGTTCGGGCGCTATTTGTATCATCGAAAAGTCTCATGTGAAAATTCACTTGTTATCGCAACAACATAGTCCTGAAAAATGGCCACTAGGAAGCGTTCACCAAAGGCTGCAGTTCACAAATAGATTTTTTTTCAGACATCGTTTATCAGACAACCTCCCACTGCCTCTATTTCCATGAAAGAGTAGAAGCTTGAAAGCCAATTTTGAAATCTAAAAATTGATTTTCATTGATCTGATTGACTTTTATAAGCCTGACAAATGATTCGTATGAAAAAATACCTGTATGTCATTTGCCATAAATTCAAGTGGAAATATGAATGAGTCAGTGGCTTGGAATGGGCCGAAGCCAGAGCACAGCTGCTGCTGCTCCTGATGCTGCTGTCGAGATGGCGGTCGCAACTATTTTTAGCTGACTCCACACAAACAGTAGTAGGCTTTGCACAGCCTGTCTCCTGTCCTGTTTTGCATACGGTGGTGGCTTGGCATCTAGGTTGGCTTTTAAAGTTATATTTATAAAACGATTCTTTCGAGATAAACCAAAAACAGAAACAAATTCAACAAAAATATAAAAAACAACAAAAACAAAATGCTGAGAAGGGCTCTTAAACGCAAATTTGAAAAAGAGAAAAAACCAAACAACACCATGTGGTGTTGTGTTTGGGGTCTGCTCCCAGGATATGTGGAATCATCCAGCAGCGAAGATGATGAAGATTCCGCAGAGGAACAGCACTTGCCTCCAAAGGAATTTGTTGTAACAGGGAGCAATGACGCGGAGCTACGAATTTCACATATTTCACCAAATAAGGAAAATGTTTTCCCCTATGAATATCGCCTTCAGATGCCCCATTTGGTGGGTACACATAACTTGGCCTTGAGTCCTGATAGTACAACTATAGCAGCAGTTTCGGTGGATGGTTCACTCTCCCTGCTGGATATCACAGAGGGCGTCAAAATTCCCAGTTTGGCACACACTTTGGTGACCAACTTTTGGTCTACAGGATTCGGTGGATGCAATGATTATGTATATGCGGGTGCAGGCAATGGACATGTTTATAAATATGACACTCAAATGGGAAAACTACAGCACAGTTTTGACACATATCGCGGGAATAGTGTATTGGGTTTGGCCATTAGCCCAGATGATAAATTGGTGGCTGCCTGTGATTATGATGGTTATTTCACCTTGTTTGATGGGGCCACAGGACAGATAGTCAGACAAAGCTGCCTGAAAAGAACTGTGCGTCGAATGGCATTTGATCCTGAACAACGGTTTTTATTGGCTGCCTGTGATGACTCGACCGTCAAGCTAATGGACATGCCCAACGGAAGTGTGTCTGAGAGTTTAGATGGACATGAAACTTTGGTCATGTCAGTGGATGTTTCGTCTGATGGTCAGCGATTTGCAAGTGGTGACTCTGACGGTATAGTTAAGGTTTGGGATACCAGATTTACCAAATGCAATATTACCTTTATGAGAGCCGCTAATACAAATCTATGGGATGTGGCTTTCAATAAGCTAAATAGTCTGGTCAGTTGTGTTGGCGATGTCAAGGGCCTCAAGATTTATTATTGTTAACAAATAGTTGAATGTTCTTAAAAAAAATTGTTCTTGTATTGTGCAGTTATTAAATAGTTTACAAAGTTTGCTGGCAACCCTCTCTTATGTGCGCATAATTAAAGAGCTTGAAAACTTGGGGGATTTTTGTGAGTTTAGACACAAACTTTGCAAGGATTTTTGTACGCTTCTGTCGCTTACTCTCATTCTAAGCCCTCCCCCCAAAAGTGTCGTTTGTTTAAGAGTGTTTGTGTCTGTATTTTATGGGTTAACTGGGAGGAACTAGTTTCATATTTTAAACTCTAATCTGAAGAGTATTTGAGGTTGTTGGTAGCGATGCCTCCTTTGCCATTTTGGGTAAGGATTTTATGAGGTCAGATGTGGAATTACAGGCACAGTTGAACACGTTTTACTACGAATTTAGGATTTAGATGAGGGCTGTAAAGTGAAATTACAACTACAATTACCATTACAGTTGTTTGGGTAATTGAAAAGTTAATTACCATTACAATTACAATTACCTTTACAATTATTTTAATAATTGTAACTAAAAATTTGAATTATTGGTAATTAAAAGCACAGTCTAACTTCTCTATTATAAACCTCCGTACAGCAAAGTTCTCAACTTCTCTATCAGGGGTGTCCTGGAGGTCTCTAGATAAATATTTTCGTATCAAAGTTAGCATTTCAAATTTAAGCTGTGGGCACAAATATGCCTGGCTATTAGATTAGATGATGAAAGTTGAGCGAGTTAAAACCGATTTATTCTTGTCGGACTATTCGAACTTATTCTTGTTACTTTTTAAAAAAGATTTGCAAGTTTAGTTTGAAGTGCAATCGTTTATACGAAAATCTCATACCAAAATTTCATTTCCTGAACATCTCTATATATTACGAATTTTCTTTCTAACAAAGTTTTTTTGTTTCCCCTAAGATTTCGCTATACTGCGAAGTTCGTGTCCTAAAATTGAAGAAATTTCCGATGCAATTTTTCATTACTTGAAAGTAGTTGTTAAATATTTAATATCCTTCTTGGCTCGACTCAAGCAGCGATTAACACACTGCATATATTTTAGATTTTCGCACACACTGTCTGAGCTTTATTGTTACACCGTCTGCTTGTGCGCCAAGCTGGCGCTGGTACGCAACGATTTTGTTCTTGTAACTCACTTCGAAGCAAGGCAATTGATTGAACTCGGAGAAATGGGAGCAACTAGGACAAAGGCGTACCCAAAGAGTACTTCAGTTGCTCGCGAAACAAAAAACAAATAACTATAATTCATCCAGATGCCATATATGGAATAGACTGAGCGATTTGTTGATGTAGCTTTAAAATGTTACCTCTTTTCGTTTGTCTCACTGTGCCATATGCAATCTTATCAAATCAAACCATGGATGACTTAACCACAAGAGTGGTACGATTGTAAGATATTTCATCGCTGGAGTCGAACCCTCATCTCAAGTTTAAGCATTTGCAGTTCGTATATTAGGCATATGACTAAATTTGAGAATTCAATTTACATGGTACTAAACGACGTGGGATACCAAAAGAATAATTAATATGCATATATATCTTAGCTATTATCTTTTTTGGCAACACTGGTTTAAACAGCTCACGCACGTTTCGTTTTTTTTCACTGTCAAAAATGTTCAGTTTGGTCTATAATTTAACCATGAATCGTCTTACAAACGAACAACGCTTGCAAATTATTGAATTTTATTATCAAAATGCGTGCTCTGTTAAGAAAGTTCATCGCGCGCTTCTTCCATTTTATGGTCAGTTTAATCGACCCACTGAAGCGGCTATTCGGGCTATTGTGACTAAATTTCGCACCAAATTTACATTGTTGGACATTAAACCACCAACACGCTTACGTAGAGTGCGAACTGAAGAAAATATCGCAGCTGTATCGGCCAGTGTTAATGATGACCATCAATTATCGATTCGTCGCCGTTCGCAGCAATTGGGCCTCTGTTACTCAACAACGTGGAAAATTTTGCGGAAGGATTTAGGTGTGAAGCCTTTCAAAATACAGCTGGTGCAAGAATTGAAGCCGAACGACCTACCGCAACGTAGAATTTTTGGTGAATGGGCTCTTGGAAAGTTGGCCGAAGATCCACTTTTTTACCGAAAAATTGTGTTCAGCGACGAAGCTCATTTTTGGCTCAATGGGAACGTAAATAAGCAGAATTGTCGATTTTGGAGTGAATATCAGCCAGAAGCATTGCAAGAGCTACCAATGCATCCAGAAATAGTCACAGTTTGGTGCGGTTTATGGGCTGGTGGCATCATTGGACCGTACTTCTTCAAAGATGATGCGAATCGTAACGTAACTGTGAATGGTGAGCGCTACCGTGAGATGATATCCAACTTTTTTTTGCCCAAAATGCAAGAGCTTGACTTGCATGACATGTGGTTTCAACAAGACGGTGCCACATGCCACACAGCACGCGCAACAATGGACTTATTGAGAGGCGAGTTCGGTGAACATTTTATTTCACGTTCGGGCCCGTCAATTGGCCGCCTAGATCGTGCGATTTAACGCCTTTAGACTATTTTTTGTGGGGCTATGTTAAAGCTCATGTCTCTACAGACAAGCCCGCTTTAATTGACGCATTGGAAGACAACATTGAAGCATTTATTCGTGAGATACCGGCCGTAACGTTGGAAAGAGTATGCCAAATTGGACAAAGCGGATGGACCATTTGAGGGGCAGTCCAGGTCAACATTTGCATGAAATAATCTTCAAACATTAAATTATATGGACCGTACTATCGATTCAAATAAAGATTTCATGCATTTTTCTGAATGTTAAGTGTTTTTTTTTTAAAACTTTCCTATAGCTCGTAAAAAATCACCCTTTATAAATTTGTACGCGCGACTGACCGACTGCCATATTATCAACTTACAGCCAAAACGGCTTATCCCACAAATCTATGCTTCGGCATAGACCTTCGTTTAGTTATGCAGGCGCGCACTAAAAAATAAAATTTGGAGAATTTTTCCGCGAAGTGTCTGACAAGGCCAATGAAAAGTTTGTATGGGCCACTTGGCTGTGGCGCTCAAGCGTCATGTGGGCAATGGCAATGCTGTTTTGCTAAGAGCGCGAGAGAGAGTGAGCATGAGAGAAACCAACTCACACTTATGTAGAATGCATGATGCAACAAAGAAGGTGAGGCGCTCTCTGAGAGCTAAACATTTTAATGTGCAGTTGACACTTGAACTGACAGGTTGTGTGATCGCACGAAGACAGCGCGAAAATGTTACTGTGTCCCTCTGTAACACACAGTGAAGCATGACTTCGGCAAGCATTCGATGACTTTAAAGGCTAAAACAAAGGTCATACTTTCATGATTTTTTTCAATGTCATAATTACTTCTAGTTACCTCCAGAATTCAACTGCATTATTATTTTCAGGTCTAAGTGTCTTCACAGAGAAAAAAAAATCGATCAAATTCATGCTGATATTCACCTAATTAAGGCCTATATCCAGCACTCCGGAAAATTTATTTTGTTATTATGTAATTATGTAAATTGGAAACTCACTTCATTTTTATCATGAAGCGAAATCGAAATTTTCAAACATTACATTGAGTACAAATGCTTTTTGCCGTCTAAAAAATGTTTCAAACGCGAGCCAGACTGAGTGATAGTACAAAAAAATGATTCATAAAATTATTTCTAAACTTGTCAACAAATCGGTTGCGGTGACTAACTTGGCCGATTTCGATTATGGTTATACAATACTGCAAACGGGCATAGATGGCTTGTCCGATTCCTGTACAGTTAAAAAAACATTAGGCCAATATAAATGCCTTGACCGAAACCGAAGTTCATATTGGTTTTAATCCCTGCTTTGAAGTTAAAATTGGATAAAACAAATCGTGTGTGTAAAAGAGTTTATAAGTGAGTATTTACAAGCTGCTTAAACAATAATCAATGAAATACTTTGTGGGATGTGTAGTGCAAATTTCAACATTTTGCCCTCAAGTATAACATAATTTCAAATCAAACAAGTAAGAGTGTTGCGGTCGAGTGCCCCGACAGCAAAATACCCTGTTCCAAGTAATTATTTGAATAAATGGGGAGGCGCACTTGCATATCTTCGGTATTTTTGCTCGGATCTTATAGTGGTATACAGAAGAGACAGATATGGGGCCTAGCTGAATATATATTAAGTCACTAGGCTCAAGCTTAAAAATTGTAGCTCTGACATCTTTTTCGCGTTTAGAAGAAGGAGGAGGAGGAATTTGCCTAATCTGGAGCAAACTTGATCTGGGTGCAGTATACACCCACATACATGCAAAAATTTGGGGCTCTAACTCTTAGAGGAGGCAGTTTTTCGCTGCTAAAGATGGAGGAGGTGGAATTTTCCAAATCTGAAACCAACTCGATGTGGGTACAATATACACCTACATACATGCCAAAAATTGTGGCTCTATCTGTAACAGTCTCTGATATCGACGCGTTCATACAGACAGACAGACGGACATGGCTAAATCGACTCGGCTGTTGGTGCTGATCAAGAATATATATACTTCATGGGTTCGAAGGTGCTTCTTTCTGGCTGTTACATACATTTGCACAACTTCATGATCCCCTTTATCTCATTTTTAATGAGAACAGGGTATAAAAACGTAATACACGTGACTTAGATCATTTATGTACATCAATTTGAATTTTGCTCTTGGTTTGCTCTATGAACTTTGTGGTTAAGTCGGTCAAAAATTGTATTTTTAATTTGATCTAAAAACAAAATTTTAACCGTTTATTTTTTAAATTCTTAATAAAAATAATTACCGCACTTGAATTTTGTTAATCTATTGCTCACTTGGCCACTGTCGTGCGCCTAAAAGCAGACTACACTTGAAACATTTGTCATTGTTGGGGTGTTTCTTTCTTTCATTCAGTGGCTCTTGCTACGTTTCCGTCTTCTTCAGCTTCTTCTTTATCTACAGTGGCTGCTGGCCTGTTGGTACTCAAGCGTGCAATCGTCGTCGCTGTCAGCCAATCAACCCACCGCTGGCCTCATCCGCGTCAGCATTTTTGTGTTGTGTTTGCCTTTTGCGCAAGATGAAAATGCAAATTTCTGCAAAACAAAAAAAAAACACAGACAAAAAAATGTTTAGAGACCGATTGCAGTTAAACCAAACTCTAAGCGTGGGTTCAATGAACCACCTAAAAGAATGGCCACATTTTGTGTGCCTCCAAGAGGCATACAAAATTAGTTTGAAGGTGAAATGTTGCAAACGGAAGCAATTAGTTTTATATGTTGACGACCCAATGGAGTGCGACCCAAAGCAGAGAAAGTGCAGCCAATTGATATACAAACAGTGTTTCAGCGCTTTGGGAATTCCTTTAACCAAACCGAAAAATCAGCAAAAGTGTCGCGTCATTGCTCACTCTTTTTTGTCTCTTCTTCTCTTGCTCAATAAATTTTGAATGATTGAAAAAAAAAACCTCAATATGTTAACTGAAATCATTTAATGGTATGGGTAATTGTGTAATTTTATGATTGTTGTTCAACAATTTCACTTACGTGTGTGAGAAAATTTTTGTAGTGCAAAAAAGTATTAAACTTAAGCAAGTTTTAGCCAACTCGAGGTCATGTTATGTTCGACTGTACAGCTGTTCTAAGAACCTCCCGGTCCCATATGTAGAACATAACTCATAACTTCTCACTACTGACCAGTTTATTAAATCTCAAACCAAACTTTTCCATTCACCCACACACAGAAACACACTTCACCACACATTTGCCAAACAATTTTCCCACTCTTTCGGCACATTTTATTGCTCTATCAACAGTTCAGTAGTCCGTCTGGACTTCCCACCTAAACTTACCTAATATGACCAAACAGCATCTTCTTTAGCACATACATATATAACCAAACCAAAAGCTGGCTCAAAGAACCAATTCCAGCGATTACATGAGGCTGCTCATCTGTCTGTCTGGTTCTCCACCATAAAAGTTCATGAAAAAGTTGTTTACTTTACGCCCGGCTTTTGGCCTGGTTGCCATCAATTCAACTTATGAGGCCATAAAAAGCCATGCTGATGAGGCCAAGAAGATGAGGAAGTAGAACATGGACAGAACCACACACCTTGCAGTGAAACATGACATAAACCTTCAATGTAATTTACAAGTTTCCACTTACATGATGAGGTTCGGTTTGAGTTTGGAATGTATGAAAATAAAAGAGAGGTCTCCCTGCTGTCTTCGCTCACCTCATTTAAGGTTATGACATCTAATAATTAAAATCAATCCGCAATACTATGGAGCGAGGCAATATCAACATCATCATCCTCATCATCACCACACTGACCAGATCGAACATCAACCGTTATAATAAGTCGGCAAATCTCTTTCATGCGTTAAAAAAATATTGCAAAGGCCATAAACTTGACTAACTAATGAAGCTTTTGGTTTAAGAAAGAAAATCTTGATTGATTGTAATTGAATGTTTCTTGTGACAGATTCCTAATGTCAAGTTATTAGCACTTTCTATGCGTTGTGTGTGTGTCTGTGTGGTGTGTTCTGGTTAGAGAATTGATTGATTTATGGTTATGAGACAACATCCAGTTGATGCGGATATTCTCTCTGTCTCTTCCTCTCTCCCGCTGGCAAAATGTCAAGTAGTTTTGATTTGAGTATTGGAAAATGAAATTGCATATAATTATTTGATGAGTAGGAAGGAAAGTTGACCTTATTCTTCTCAGTAGAGATGCAGTTTTCTAACTCTTGGGCTTGAATGTTTCATAAAAACTTTTTCAAATCTATTTTGCAATCAACAAAAAATATGGCTTTCATCGTTCGTTCGTTTCTCCTCTTCGTCATCATCTAAACCATTTTTAATCCGCCATTCACGTAACCATTAAACCCACCGCCAAGTGCTAAAAGTTAGACATTTATTGCAACGTAAAAACCATGGAAAATGAGATCAGAGTAAAAAAAAAAAAAGTTATGATCATAAATTAGCTAGGCGTTGTAGCATGTAAGCGTTAGACTAAACGGAGGAGAAATAGTGGTAAACCATTTTGTAATTGCAGCTAAATGATACAGACATATTTAGGTTAACAAAGAAATAGATAATGGAATTGCAATTGCAATTGCATTGTGACATAAAGCAAATCATTTCAAGGAGTGTCTTAATGAAAATTGAAAACCAACTTTAAGCTATTTATAACTTGGCAACTAACAACTTTCACAACGCTCATAATTTATTGTTGTCGCCGCGGAAAATTGCTTTGCCAAGGTCTCTTCTTCATGGCTAGATGCAAAATGGCAATAATAGCAGCGAGGCAAGTAAAGCTGTTTTTCTCCCAGCATGTTGCATGTTCGTGGCTGTCAAATTGAATTTATTTTTAATGGCCTTTGAGGCATCTTTCACATTGTGCCACCACCACCACCAACCACAAGACAGAAACACAAAGTGTGCTGGTCGCCACGTGCCTGGGTGCATAACATCTGATAAGATATTTATATATATATTATTATTATTCAATTTGAATGAATCACGCGCCTTATCAGCAGATAAGTGGGTATAACTTTATTTCTGTATCAGTTTTTCCATGAGTTGGAGCTACTAGTCAAAGTTTGGCTAGATCCGCCTAGAATGGTCCTTTGTGGTTTTGTTAAGAGAAGAACATTTTGTTAATTAAAGGGATAAGAGTTGGCGGCAGTAACTTTGCAGTAAGGAGATACGCCTATTATGATCTGCATATAAAAAAAATAGAGGAAAGCTTATATTAGAGACCTGCACGAGTAAATAAAATAGTAATCGAGTAGTACTCGCCGAGTATGATTACAAACGAGTACGATTACCTAGCTGTCAAATTGGCACCGTGGCACCGTAGAATCGTAGGAACCGCACCGTTTTACTCATTTTACTCGTTTTTACTTAAATCAAATTTAGTTTTCGATTTATTTCTACATCGTGCCGGTCGTATAAAATTTGTTAAGAAATAATATGGACGTATGTAGAAAGCTAGAGTCGGGAGAGTACAAGCTTATTGAAGCAAGTCTTTCCAGCAATGTGTGGAAATTCTAAAAAATATTGAAATGGTGGAAAAATACACGGAAAGGAATTTCCAAAAAAAAAAAATTGACAAGGCAATATTAGTTTGCACTCGTGAAAGGTGCGTATCTGTCCGTCCGTCTGTTCGTCCGTATGAACAAAACAGATCTCAGAGATGGTAAGAGATAGAGGTTTGACATGTATGGGACAAATGCTTCTTATACTTGCAGGCAGATCAAGTTTATTTTCAATTTTTTCCACGCCCCCTCCGCCCCCGCAATTTTGAAAAAACTTCATATCTCCCACAGTTTTGTAGATAGATGATTCGTACCTTCTAGAGATAGTTAGTCAATAGCAATATGTAATCGATTTGCCAAAGAAATGATAAAGATCGGATGAGCGGTTCTCAAGTTATGAGCAAATTAGTGAATCACCCCCGCCACCCCCCTCCCACCCTTTCACAATCAACGCCGCTCAATTTTAGAGAGAGAGAGAGAGAGACAGAAGAGGGAGAGAGAGAGAAAAAGAAAGAGGGAGATAAAGAAAGAGCAACTTAGAGATGAGCGCAACAGCAGCACTGCATTCAGCTCCTAATCTAGGTACAGAGTATATTATAGTCGGGCTTGACCGACTTTCTCACTGTTATACCCTGTACCCATGAGAAGGGGTAGGCAAAGTTTGTGCAAATGTATGTAACAGGGAGAAGGAAACATTTCCGACCCTGTAAAGTATATATATTCTTGATCAGCATCAACAGCCGAGTCGATTTAGCCATGTCCGTCTGTCCGTCCGTCCGTCTGTCCGTCCGTCCGTCTGTATGAACGCGTCGATCTCAGAGATGGTAAAAGATAGAGGTTTGACATGTATGGGACAAATGCTTCTTTTATCTGTACGCTGATCAAGTTTGTTTCAAATTTTTGGCCACGCCCCCTCCCGCCCCCCAATTTGGAAAAAACGTTATATCTCCCACAGTTTTTGAAGATAGACGATTCGTACTTTCAAGAGATAGTTAGTAATTAGCAAAATGAATCGATTTGCCGAAGAATTGATAAAAATCGGATGAACGGTTCAGAAGTTATGAGCAAAAATGCGAACCAAGCCCCCGCTACCACCCACCCACCTTAAAAAAATGTTGCATACTTTTCCGGATGGTTTCCACTCAGGAAAGCAGGAGCACTGTTAAACATGTTTTTTTCATGAGTAACTGGTTTATCGAAGTCGGTTAGAGCCGACTTTAACTTACCTTTCTCGTTGTCAATTGTACAGGGGTATATTGAAGTCGGGCTACCCAAATCAACGGTCTTACTTTTTTTGTTATGTTTGTCAATGTAAAGTCTCTCTACAATTGGAAATGAACGATTTTATTTTACGATTTTATTAGTTAAGGTTATTAATACCATCGAAGACCGTTTTGGTTCTATTGATCTGAAGAGTTCCAAGATTCTTTTTTAAGAATTATAAGCGAGTTGTGAGCGAAGGTCATATCTTAAGCCAAAGAATTCGCGGGAGGAGGAACATGAAGAATATACATTTTTATTCACGACAAAATATCGCAAAAAGATACCATAGAATAATTTTATAGCGTCACACCGCAATCTTTTCAATGGTAAATAATATAGCCAAGATTATAAGGAAATGTTTCAAGCCACTTTCCGTGATGACAAATCATAAAATCGCGGAAAAATATCGTTGCGGATCTAAGTTCTTAATTGATGGTCATCCATGGTATTTATCGCGGTTCAGTATTATCATAATCATGATAATGTAGTGCTCATGTGTGCTCATTTTTGGCCTCGAAAATCAGTTTCTTAAGCTCTTAGCGGTTTTATTACCATGGAGATCCCTTAGATGCGAATTGCTCTTATGCATTAATCCTTGCATGGTTTATTACTTGGTTGGGAGCAAAGTTTGTTTGACATTATTACTATTTTTGATCCTCAACGTTATTTTAAATTATTCGCGAATTTACCTGTTACAAAAGTAACTATATCGTCAAAATGGTACTTTTACTCATGATTTTGGCATCGTGTTATCACTCGTTCAGGTCTCTAGTTTATATACCTTGCAATATGCCTGCCATTTTTTATGGCAGTTATTCAATTCTTCCGATTTTGATCAAATTCTCCAAAATTGTGTTGAAAAAGATAATGTTATATCTGGAAAGAATAAAGACGCTACCATTGAAAACAATATAGGGTTTTTCTCTTAAACTATTTTTTTGACCGATCGTTACATTATGCATGAATATCCATTTACATGCTATAATCAGAAAATTGAGATTTTATAAAAACTCAAATGAGAATTTCCCATAGTTTGAACACATATTTCCTCTTTTAGTTCAAGAAGAAATCTTTCGACTTCCTTGTGATTTCCAAATGTTAGCGAATTGAATAACTAAAACAGACCAAACTAAAAATAATTTTTATAGCATTATTCGAGGAATTTGCCTCCCGGTGGGAATAGGTTATATTTAATAATATCTCGAATTTTTCTTCTATCCTGACCATTTATCCACAATTTTACTCCAATCTCTAAGCAGCAAAAGATACAAATAAAACTTTACAAGAAATAACCAGAAATCCTTACCTCTTAGAAAAGGTTCTACTTTGCCAATTTCTAGGAGAAAATATGCCACTTTTTCACTAATTATCCCACTAATATACGAGATGCAGCGAAACACAAAAAAAAAAAAAATTGGAAGTGAACTTAAGTCTGTCCAAGCTCTTTGGGCCCACTAAAGAAGTGGCTTAAAAATATTTATGTATTTCCAGCTTTTTTGAAAGGACACATTCCGAGTAAAACTGGACAGACCTTTGGACTAACAGCCAAAGAAAACATTGATCTTATAATTTTTATATAGATTCTCTATTTATTTTCAATTTAAACTCAAGCAAGAAGAGGGTACTTTAGTAGCTACATTACCAGACTCTTAAAATTTTAAATAAACATCGATAAAACATCGATGTTTTACTGCTAAAACATCGAAAACATCGATGTACGTAGACATCGATGTTTCTCCAGCTCTATCATGGGATAGATAAGGTTAGCTAAGCTTAGGTTAAGTTAGGTTAGAATTACAGGTTTATTGAAATAAAACAGTTCAGTAACCTACCACTAGGTTAGGTTAGGTAGGTTAGGTTAGGTTAGGTTAGGTTAGGATAGGTTAGGTTAGGTTAGGTTAGGTTAGGTTAGGTTAGGTTAGGTTAGGTTAGGTTAGGTTAGGTTAGGTTAGATAAGCTTAGGTTAGGTTAGCTTAGCTTACGATAGGTTAGGTTAGGTTAGATAAGCTTAGGTTAGGTTAAGTTAGGCGAGGTGAGGTGAGGTTGAGATAGGTTACGTTAGGTAAGCTTCCGTTATCTAAGATTAGGGAATCTTAGGTAAGGTTAGTTTAGCTTAGCTTAGCTGCGGGAGGTTGCTAGAGGGTACATTACTTCTACCACACTGAGTCCTTGTTCAATTAAGGGGTCTCTTACGGAAATGGATCTTGTCCAAACCTTATATTAGTGGGGCTACAAGATTGTTCTATCTGGGAGGTATCGTTCCAAGCTCGGAGATATCAGCTGGGCATAAACAGAAGAGAGTGAGACAGACTCCCTCCCTTCTTCTCCCCGTCTTTGCAAGTTCCGTAGATGTCACCCAGTCTGGTGACATGGCTTCCTATTTGCCATGTGATCTAATGAGTTCTCAGAAAGTGTCTTGTAAGAAAGAGGTTGATGTTCTAGCTCTTTTGCTATTCAATTAGCCTCGATGTCTCGATACCCTGGGACTCAACTAAGATGGATGTCAGATTGCTCTACCGATACCAGCTTGGATAATATTGAGCCAAGGCCTTTTATGTCGGATTGACCTGTCCCAGTAAATGAAAAATTGGAAAAAAAAATTAAAAAAAAAAAAAACTAAAAAAGTTCCAATCAAACTAAAAATATATTTGGGTCATAGAGATATTTCCCTCTCATCATTCCATTTAATTAAATATGTTTGCACAATATATAATCCTCCCTCGTTTGTTTTTTTTGTTTCATCAAGAGCATTTCGTTGATTTACTAGTTCCTTGAACTTTTGTCATTTGACTGCAGTTCCACTTAAATACGCTCACTCAGCAATTGAGTGTTCCACATTTTTGGGGCTTGTTAAATCAACAGCTTTTACTTATATTCATGTACGAAACTTATTTACTCTTTATTTACCCACAAAATAATCCAATTAAAACAATCCAAACAAAAACCAACAAAAAGCGATGACAATTTGAATGCAGAAAATAAATCAAAACTCAAAAGACGGAACAATAGAATGTGGATGAATGAATGATGACGGAGCCGGAGCAAAGTTCAGGGTGCAAAATCAATGAATGGGGGAAACAACTTTAAATGATAAGGTTCGTTCGTGTAAATGATGAGGGTAATTAATGATGCATAGCAAATGTGAAAATTGATTTTAATATGTGAGAGAATTAGCTGATAAGAAATTACAGTAGTTCGCTAGAGTCTAGACAGCATGACTATCACGAGAATCGCAATTGCAAATGCAAATGCAGCTGCAATTTGAATGGTAAACCCATTTGCAGGCAAGCTCTGGCGGCTGCCAAGGCTGTCTGCGAACAAATAATAAAACCTCAAACCGCTTTGCATGCATGTAATATGTAATATTTTTCGTCTTAAATGTTTGACTGCACTTGACTTGAGTGGCAGCGGGAGCCGGGGTGGAGAACACTAGTTTGCCCTGCTTCTTCAGGCTTAGTTGGCAATTGAAACAGTTTTTGCCTTTTTGCACTCTAAGCGGATTTCTTCGGGGTTTCCTCTATTTACTGCAAAAAAAAAACAAGCAAAATGCCAGGCAAATAGACGAGTGACAGGCGCGTGGCAGAAATAAGCAAAGAAAATGGGGGAGAAAATATCGCTTTAGGGTAAAACCTTAAAAGTTGAAGTTTCACACATTGCTCTTGCATAGTGAAGTAAAAGGATATGGATTTGTAGAAGATTTGTTTTGGTGCGGGGAGAGGCTTAAAATGGTTTTAAGTTGGTGTAAATGGAGATGTTTGAACTTGTAATAAGAAGGTGTAAAACGAATAACGAGCAAAGTGAGCACAATTTTTTGTTAGAAAAAAACGCAATTTATATTTGAAAACGAAAAACTATTAATGAAACAAACATTTTTTTCACCAAAACTAATTATTCTTGCTTTCATCACTAAAATGTTAATTCTCAATAAGGGCCGACGTCCCTTTGTTGGTAATCTTATACCTTGACCTTTGACCTTGGCAACAATTGGTACTGTCTTTGTGTTGGTTTGGAGACTTTTCTTCAATTTCAGTTAAGACAAGTTCATACGATCTAGTTTTAACTCTTCCGAAGGTACTTCCCTTTAGAAGGATCCAGCTTTGATTAATCAATGGTAAGACTAAGGTTATTAAAATTTAATATCGATGATCAATTTCTGATGAATCAT
>JAEIFU010003961.1:0-21649 GCA_018904235.1 Lordiphosa stackelbergi | reverse complement strand
ACATTGGTACAGTGATAAAAAGCCTGAAGCTATGTTGTTATTTTAAGAATGAATGTTGCGAACAATAAATATATCATACATATATAATTAGGTTAGATAGCGATGGCTAAGAGCAACACGTCGCTCTCCCACTTAGGCTACTTTGGGTACATTGCGATGCCATATTTATTCCCTATTAATCCTCTTCAATACTGAGAGAGGGGGGCACAGAATGAATTTGAGTAGAGCTGGGATCTCTAGCACGGATGTCTCCGAGAGATTGAGTAGCAGAGGTTGACTAAGTGTCCTGAGTCTTCTTCTTGACCAAAGAAGGTGCCGCACCGTTTCCCCTCATTGCAAGTGACGCCTAGGCGTGCTGCGTGTCTGCCAATAAGACAGTGACCCGTAAGGGTCCCCACCAGAAGTTATATCTGGTCCCTTCTGTGAAGTAAAAGTAAAAGTACGTTTTTGGTCGAATGTTGGCCCAGACTTGCTACCGACAGGAGGAGAAAGACGAAGTGTTTCAGCTTCTGTGTGAAGCTTATATTTCGCCATAGGCAACCCTATCGTGATCTTCTCTGAAAGGAGCTTGATGGTGGTACCTATTCTGGCCAGTTTGACCGCAGACTCATTTCCTTTTACGTTGCGATGTCCAGGCTTCCATTTAAGGTGTAAGTATGTGAGTCAAGCGCTTTAATGGCGGCTTGACTATCTGAGCAGATAAAAACGTTTCCTTCTTTGACCGTGAGAGCGCCAAGGCAGATGGCAGCTTCCTGAATGGCTACCACCTCTGATAACTAAACACTGCAGTGATCAGGAAGACGGAACGGTAAGCACAAATCTAGGTTGGGAGCAAAAAACGCCCCTGGTATTTTTTGTCGAGCTTAGAACCATCAATGTAGATCAGGATTGCCCAAACTGAGCTTACGCCTGCGTGGAATGAAATACTAATGCACAAAATATATTGAAGCAAGAACAACTACAATACATTTCTGTTTGTGTGTGTGCCGTCGTAAATAACAAAAAGTGCTTGGGCCACTGCGAGTGAGGCGAGTGCCGACTTTGTTGTTGCGTTCGAGTTTGCGAGAGACATCGGAGAGAGAGAAGAGAGATATATATAAACAAATCTTTTGCTAGAAAAGAAAGAGATTGGAGCACGCATATTAATTTTTTGTTGCTTTATAAAGGCTTATATCTCGCGTAAGTCGCATACGCGACTTTTATTCCTTTGCGTCAAACAACAACAAATGCGCGGCATAAGGAATTGCGTTAGCTCTTTTGTGGGGATGGTTGTCCCAATCGTGTCGGCTTGGGATATAGACGTCGTTTAAATTGTCAAACGTCGTTTGTGGTTTACAGTAGTCTCTATGTATAATGGTATACCCTCTTGTTCTTCGAGTATGGTAGAGTGTCCCGAATTACCACAGGCATCCGATTCGTATATATATACATAACACACATTTAAAACTCGCGCTACTTACACACATTACTTATGTTCATACAAATATATTGTAGTTGCTTTAAAAATATTTTTAAAAATGTAAAAATATTAATTTTATGCGTACTCGTCATTTTAAATAGAAAAGAATACATGGGCCATAGAAGTCTACTGATGAGGTTTCAATATATACATTTGTGTTATATCGCTGTTGAATTGTGTTGATCGCATTAAATTTTATCAACCATAGAAATAATATTTTAAAAAATAAAAAAAATAACTCTAACATATTTTTAAAAAAGATACGACGAAAATTTGAACACTGTTAAATAATTTTTTCTCTACATATTGACCTAAAAGGCCTTCAAAGCTTTAATATCAGGGATTAGAGTGTTACCAAAACTTTTAGCTTAAAACATTTCAAGAAATTTTGCTGAAAAAAGTTTGCCAAAAACTCACAGTTGTTCAAGTTGGAGACTGTCAAAAATATTTTCTTCCCCTAAAATTTCAAAGTTGTTAAAAAATTAAAAAAAGGGGTATGAAACCGTCGTGATAACTCAAAAAGTGCAGTTTGTATTCAGGACCTGAAATAGGAGGAAACCGTTGGGGTCGGTCGTGTCTTTTTGACAGTGTAATTGAAAGCATTAATGATTCCTTAACATGTTAATCTTCTAATGAAAATAAAATGGAAAATTTAGCTTAGAAGCTAGAAAACATTTTGGGTTATCATTATTGTTCAAATCTGTGAGTATCTTGAAAATTTTTCATGTTAAAATAAGAACAAACATTTTTTTACATTCCTTGCCGAGACTTAAACCAAGGTCTGTTTGACAGTTCTTGGTTAGGGCAAATACCATTGCTGTCAAGATAGAGTAGGCTGCTACATTAACTATAAAACTAAAAAATTTAGAAGCATATTTTCTTCAAGATAACAAAGTGTTTTTCAACACTAAACATTGACCTGGGTCTGGTCTGATGATGTAAGCTAATTTTTCAGCAGTATATTATGTTGTTTTTATACACTTGAAAAGTGTATTATAATTTTGCCCAGAAGTTTGCAACGCATAGAAGGAATCATCTCCGACTACATAAAGTATATATATTCTTGATCGGCATGACGTGCTGAGTCGATTAAGCTTTGTCCGTCCGTCAGTCCGTCTGTTTGTTGCTACGCGAACTAGTCCCTCAGTTTTGGAGCTATCGATCTGAAACTTTGGCCAGAGAACTTCTTTTACTGCACGCCAAGCTGGTGTCCGGGACCGACCGGATCGGATGACTACTTCTTGTAGCTGCCATACAAATGTTCGTTCGGAAAATGGGTTTTAGTGAGAAAAACTAGTTTGTTCTCAATATTATCGCTGTCAAACACGGTCATGGGTAATATGTCATGTTTTTAAGCGGATTTGCGAAGTTTGGTCGAAGTCGCTAACCGTTGTGACAAGCTATTTCAAGAATATCAAAACTTCGGTACAGACGAAGTTAGCTTTGCCTTTCTCGTTTTATATTTAACTCTTAACCTGATTACCTGATAAACAAATTGACGTGAAACCCCCAAATGCAAAAGGAACCAACATTAAACGGTGAACGACTTAATTGCTCATTTGACGGAGTTCCATGCTTTCCCCGAAGTCCTAATGCTTAAAAGTTTTTGGAGGAACTATAATTTTAATTAACTTAAAAATGTTTTATTTGTTGTTACAATAACATTTGTATCAGTCGAGCTCGCATTTTCTAATCTTTTTGATTTTTAACTTAACTTAGCTTTAAGCTGACAAATATAAATAAAATCATGAAGTTTGCTCCCATTTACATTCATGCTTTTCATTAGCAAAAAACTCAATTATTTCTAAACCTTGGTTTAGCCAAAAGGATAAAGTTCCAGTCTTATAAACTTACTGCATCTCATTTTTTTTAGTGACCCCACAATAACCCTATTACAAACTAAAACGAGAAAGGCAAAGCTAACTTCGTCTGTACCGAAGTTTTGATACACTTGAAATAGCTTGTCTCAACGGTTAGCGACTTCGACCAAACTTCGCAAATCCGCTTAAAAACATTACATATTACCCATGACCGTGTTTGAGAGCAGTTATATTGAGAGCAAAACAGTTTTTCTCTCTAAAATCCATTTTCCGACCGAACATTTGTATGGCAGCTACAAGAAGTAGTTATCTGATCCGGTCGGTTCCGACATACTAGCGGCGTGCAGTAAAAAGAAGACTCTGTGCAAAGTTTCAGCTCCATAGCTCCAAAACTGAGGGACTAGTTCGCGTAGAAACAGACAGACGGACAGACGGACGGACAAAGCTTAATCGACTCAGCTCGTCATGCTGATCAAGAATATATGGGCAAAATTATAATACACTTTTCAAGTGTATAAAAATACAAGTTAAGTAGAATATTTTCGAATAATTCATTTAACTATTCATAACAGTCATTCAAACAAATTTATAATTTGCGTGCGGAAGAGGAGTGGGTTCAATCCCGCCTTGGACCATCTAATAAAAAGTTTTTTCTTTCTTTAGAAAATAGCTTTTATAGATCCGGTCACCTTCACCAGATGATATTGGCACGAGCTGTGAAGTAACTAGCCAAGATTTTTACCATGGAATAATACACGCCACGCGAGCGCTCTGAAATAGTTGAAATTTACATTCAACAGAACAAGTCAATTGTGAAAACTCAACGTGCTTTTAAAAAATTAAAAAAATGTGAAAAGTGTGCCTTCTAAGAACACCATTAAGCGTTTATACGAAAAATTTTCGACTGGTGAGGCTCTTTCTAATCCGAAGAGGCCAAATAAAAAACGACCAAGGCGATCGGCCGAGAATATCGCTGCCGTACGAGCCAGTGTTGAGAGGTCCGCAAGAACATCCCAAAAACGCCGTTCTCAGCAGTTGGGCATGGCTCGGTTCACTTTACATTTCGCGTTGATTTGCATTTGTTCCCGTACAAAATTCATTTGACGCAAAGATTGTTGCCTGCGGACAAGCCTCGTCGATTGGAATGGGCCCAAAAAGTCATCGAAATGGCCGAAGATGACGAGCAATTTTGGAACAAAATTATCATGTCCGATGAAGCCCATTTCACATTGAATGGGACCGTAAATAAGCAAAATTGCCGTATTTACGCCACTGAAAATCCTCAGGAGATTCAAGAAGTGCCTCTTCATGACGAAAAAGTCACAGTTTGGTGCGGCGTTAGTGCGAAAACGGTCATTGGGCCGTTTTTCTTCCAAAATGAAAATGGCCATGCTGTTACCATCAACCAGGAGCGTTATCGCGACATGATGACCAATTTTGTGATGCCAATTATTCGTCGAAAGCGTATGAGGCAGTTGTGGTTTCAACAAGACGGCGCTCCACCGCACACAAGTCGCATAACAATCGATTTTCTGAAGAAATTGTTTCCGGGCCGTTTGATGTCGAAAAGTGGTGATTTGGACTGGCCACCGCGTTCGCTCGATTTGACGCCGCCTGACTTCTTCTTGTGGGGATATTTGAAGTCAAAGGCTTACGTTAACAAGCCAAGGACCGTAGAAGAGCTCAAGGACAACATTCGTGAAGAAATAGCCGCTATTCCGGCCGAAATGTTGGCGAAATCGATGGAAAATGCTGCAAAAAGGGCACAATACGCCATCAACGCCAGAGGCGGCCATTTGAGAGATATCATATTCAAAAATTGGTGTAAACAAATCTACTTGGAACAAATTAAATGATAAAGATTGCCAACCGCCAAATTTTTATTTTTTTCTTTGATTTTTTTAAAAAACATGGGTCCGTCGAATATGGGCAACCCTGTATTCTTGATCAGCATGAGCTGAGTCGAATAAGCTTTGCCCGTCCGACTGTCTGAAGCTATCGAGCTAAAATTCTGCCCAAAGTTTTCTTTTGATTGCACGCTGCTAATATGTCGTGGATGACTACCTCCTTTAACTGCCAAAGAAATGATCGGTCGGGAAATGGGTTTTAGTGGAAACAACTGTTTTGTTCTCAATATAAGCGCTATTAAAGTCGGTCAAAGTTAATATTATGTGTTTTTTTAAGCTAATCTGCGAAGTTTTGTTGCAATCGCTAGTCGTTGAAGCAAGCTTTTTCAAGTGTATTGAAACTTCGGCACATACGAAGTAAGCTTTGCTTTCTCGTCAAATCCAACTACAGGTTTTTGTTCTATAATTAAAACACGAAAAAGTTGAAACATATGTCAGGGTTTTGGCCTAAAATTGAGATTTCTGGTCTTAACCCAGCGGCGCATAGCTCAACGTGTTCTGTCAAAAATATGCATTACGACTGTCGAAAATGTAAGGCACTACAATCGCTGAATTTCGTTAGAAAGATATTAATCGAAAACAAAAAGACTGCGAACATTCTGCATTACAATTTTTAAAATAATGTACGCATTCGTAATGGGAATCCGATGACAGTTCGGCTCTGGCATACATCCTTTATTACTAGTAATGCAGGTTGTGCGCACCCCGTTTACAAAGCGGCCATGCTTATGGCAAAGTAATGCAGATTGTGTAGGAGTATTTCCTTAATACTGATGGCAAAGTAACGCAAGAGTAACTCATTTTGTAATGGCAATTTGCGCCTCTGGGAAGTGGAGTGAGAGAAAACCTCTCTCACTAATACAGTTAAGCTAAAATGGAACAAACACATGCTCGAAATTTTCTATTATCTGAGGGGTTTTTGGGGGTGTGGGTCTGTGACCGTGGAATTCCCTTCCCGTGATAGCACTTTCGACATGAGAAGGTAGCTGTCGAAAGAAATTAGATGGAACAACTAGAATCGATACCAGCCAAAATAGTGGTGTTGCTTGTGTTCTTTTATTTTACAGTATTATTCAAACTAATAACCCCGAGCCGGCTAGAACGTGCTAGTTTGAAAATCAAAAAGGTCTTTAAATAGTAGCATGGTGTTTTTGTGTCATGGGTTTTTTATTTTGGGGTTAAAACGAGTTTGAAAATCGAACTCAAGTCATTTTCGGGCATTTTTGCAGTAATCCTTATTTGGATGGAACACTGAGCAAAATTTAATTTCGTATACTTTTTCACGAGTTTAAATCGAGCTTAAATTAATGACGGACCTTTTTGATTGACCGACTGAGGGATCAAATCGAGCTCGAATAACAAGATAAAATCCATTCCGGGTGTTGTGGAAATAGGTCTATATCGAATAAGAGTCTAGTTCTGCCGAGCTATAAACCAGATAAGGACAAGTATTCCGGAATTGAAAAAAAAAGTTCTCGTATGGGGAATGCAAGCCGATTTTAAACCGAACCTCTTCGAACACTGAACGAACTTAGAACCGAATCTTAAACCAAATGTGAACTTGAACCAGTTTCTGTTAGTTCATTCCAAATTATACATATATGAAAAATAAACACCAGAATTACTCGGGATACACTTTTTCTTTATAATATTCTGAATGTTTAAAAATCCAGGCTCGAACCGAAACCTTTGCCCAACAGCTGTTGTTTTCTTCCATTTGAATATGTACATTTTATTTTTATTTTTTGATTATTTACAAATCTTCATCAAGGGTATTCAAGCTTGGGCAAACCATTCAATTTTCTGTTTTGTTGTTATAGTTTTTCTTTTGTGGGAAATGTTTTTTGGCATATGCCGAGAATTTGGTTTTGTTTTTGGTGGCTAATCTATTTGCATTTTGCATTTCAAATTTTGTTTTTCGGCTGGGTAAGCAGAATTTGTGGGTTGTGTGATGTGATTAAAGCTGAAGGGTGCTTGTTGTGTGTTTGTTGTTGTTGTTGATTTGGTATTTTCACTAAACAGCAGCAGCCAACACTCACCTTGTTTTTGTCTTTTGTTTAAGCGACTTAAATTGGATTGGTATTGGTATTCTGGTGGCTTGGATGCGGACACACAGAGAGACACACACATCAAGTGGGAGAGGAGTTAGGTTTTGTTTTTCTTTTTGCTTTCTAGGGCCTAGGTGAGCTCTCCCCGCATACTGTAGGTACATAGGCCTGTATGTATGTGTGGGTGGCTGATGGCCACATGCAAAGCAGCAACCAATTTGCGCAGTCTACAAATGTGCTGCCATTACCTTTTGTTGTTAATTTTTGTTTGGATTCGGAAAAAAAAACATCTTAATTATTTCAAAATTTAGTTTAGCCTTGGCGAGGCTTCAATGCCAGGCTTTAAATTATTTATGCTCTCAGGGCCAACAAAAAAGTTCAATTTTGTGGCAATTCAAGACTCTCCAGCTGGTCGCAAGGTTACTATTTTGCTTAATTTTTTTTGTTTTGTAGTAAATTGCACTGTGAAAGTTGGACTTAACTTTCGTTTTCTCTCAATCACACGCACACACACACACACGAACGGAGGATTTCCTTTAGAAATATTGCTTATTTTCCGTTTTGTATTTGCCACACGTGCGAAATTTTGCCGAGCAACGTTTGCGGCTGTTTACTCGCCTTTAAAGTTCATCGAAAACTAATTTCGTTTCGATTTCACACACACAAAAAAAATCTCAATGGAATTTTTGCTTTACGTTTTCGCTTTCCCTGGCGCCTACTCTCGGTCTGTTGCAGTTGTTGTTGTTGCTGCTGCTGCTGGAGCCCCTACAACATTTCCAATAACAATGTTACAAGTTTCCTTGTGGGGACTTTCCCATGACGCTTCCAATGCCTAACTAAAAATAAAGTTAAGCGTGGCCACGACGACGACGGCGACGGCGACGCCGACAGCGACAGCGATAACATTGACAGCTGCTGCCCACGTTGGGGTCAGCGGGTGGCTGCTGGGATTGGGGTCTCGGTCTCTCTCATGGCTTGTGTGTTGTGTTTGTGTTTGCGCACTGCTTACCCACCGCCCCCAGGCGAACAACAACAACAACAACAAAAATTGGCAAACTCAACATCAACGTGTTTGTCTTTGCGCTTTCCAGCGGGTCGGATGGGGGTGGTGCAGCCAGTGTAGGCGCGCGCGTGCTGGATGCCCGACTAACTGGATGTTTGGGTGCATTAGTTGTTGTTCGTAGTAGTAAAGACCATGACGCTGCCTGAATTCGAATGCAACTGAAAACGGAATCTGAATGAAATGACGTCGCTGCACAAAAAATGGAGTGGAATGGTAGTAGTTGGTCATGCACTGGCAGCATGACGCAGATCCACGTAATGTGAGATCCTTGTGTGGGTTGACCAATTGCTCAACTAATTATTTCTATGAAAATCAACTGAAAAAAAAATAAATTTGAAAGAGAGGCACAAGATGATCAAATGTCCGAATTTATAATTATAATGTTCATTAATTGTTTATTGAAACAAAATGTGGGCAGGACTACCCACGCGGAAGTTAACGGTTGGACAAGCTACACCCACATAAGCAGTTAAGCAAAACAGTTATGATAAATCAATTTGAAATGCTGGGCTAAAGGATACTTGCATTACTTAATTTGACGTAATTACGGTTGCCAAGTGACACGGTCCTTTCTGGTTACTAGCAGATGCCACATCTAAGTATTTAGGAATTATTGTCTTTTAAAGCTGTTGAAACCTTTGAAGCCTATGAAAACAAAATCTCGCAGCTTCGACTTTGACTGGTTTTTCGAAGCTGCGGCCGGTGTAAACAGACTTGGTATGTTACAGGCAGAGAGAGAACAGAGCATAGTACCACAGATGAAAGAAGTATAGATAGCAGATTTGCTCAGTCCCTCTTCGCTATCAGGTACGCTGCTATGGTGCCAATGGGTTGGAGTGAGACAGGGAACAGACGGTTCGAGTTTGTGACAAAGACGGTTCGAGTTGGTTGCAATCTGAAACTAAACTTGGTTCGACTGAGCAAAGGTGCAAAGCAAGTAAAGGTGAACACGTAACACTATCATTTCAATATTTTAAGTTAAATATTCTAAATTCAGGAAACTAACACAATTTATTCCGAAACATTCAAAAAAAGAAATGGAAAGGAATGAAAGAGAAAAATCGATTGCAACGTAAGCGAGATGCAAATCTTTTCATAAAAATGGTTTGCTAAAAGAATTTTCCAAATTTTCAAACATATTTGTTTTAAGGTAGGCGGTGTCGTCAGTAATGAGTATAGTTACAGTCGGGCTCAACTGAATTTCTGACGTGTTTTTTCATACCAGTGCAAAGGGTATTATAATATTGCCCAGAAGTTTGCAACGCACAGAAATTATCACTTCCGACTCTATAAACTATATATATTCTTGATCAGGACGATCATATATTTAGCTTTGTCCGTCCGTCTGTCTGTCTGTCCGTCTGTCCTTCTATCTGTCCGTCTGTTTCTACGGAAACTAGTCTCTCAGTTTCCAAGCTATAGTGCTGAAACTTTGCACAGAGTCTTCTTTTTACTGCACACTGCTAATATGTCGGATCCGACCGGATCGGATGACTATATCTTATAGCTGCCATAGGAACTATCGGTCGAAAAGTGGGTTTTAGTGATAAAAACTGTTTCATAGGCGAAAAACTGTTTCATAGGCCTTATTCAGAAGTTATTTAAGCTATGAACTTAAAATCTGATCTGTATGTTGGTAATATGGAGTTAGATAGTTTAGTGGATCAGCACCACTATCGGACCTGTTTCAAAACGGATAAAACGGGTTTCATAGCCATACCTCAGATGTTATTTTAGCTATGAACTTCAAATCTGGATGGAAGGTTGGTAATTTGGAGTTGGATTTTTTATTGAATTCGGGCCGGAATCGAACCGGTTAAAAAAGGAACCAAATTTCTGACGTTATTTAAACTATGAAGGTTGGTAGTACGGAGTTATATATTTTACTGAATATGATCTTGAAATTTGATCAATAGGTTGGTAATTCGGAGTTGGATATTTCACTGAATCATGCCCTGAATCAAAACTGTATGGAACCGCTTAAAAACTGGTTCAGGTCATTATCTTAAACGGTATTTTAGATACGAACGTGCATTTTCAGAACGTATTTTGGTAAAATGTAGTTGGATCTTGTATCACGACCGCGGAATTGAACCGGTTTTGTACCAGTTCAAAAATGCGTCAAAGCCATATTTTAGAAAAGATTTAAGGTATGAACTTGAAATTTAATCTGCTTGGGCGATTTGCATTGGTCCAATTGGCATCCAATGGATATTTTTTTCATCCTTTTTTTTTGACATTAATAATATCCAGTCCATTTTGACATTAAAATCATTTAACACTTTATAAAAGACCATGAACCAGTTGAGAGACGAGTTTGGTGAGCAATTAATCTCATATTTTGAACACCAAGATCATGTTATATCACAGAAAAATATGCTCCCGGTAGAATGAATATTCGAAAGATCCACTTTAAGATCCATTGTTTTAAATATCCTTTTCACATTTTTCAGCTCCTTTGGATGAAGAATAAAGATCAATGAAATATTTATTTTCTGATATATCCTTTTTAAGCAAAAATATCCAATGGATCCCAAAAAAGCATAGTTAACTATCCAGTCCAAATGGATACAGCAAATATCCCGAGGATCATCACAAACTATCCTTTTTTTCTCAGTGTAGACTAATATTTGTGGGGCTAAGTGAAGTTTCTCGTGTACAGGGACAAGCAAGCCACTATTGCAGCCCTGGAAGACATCTATACAGCTGTCTTTGGTGAGATACCAAACGAAATGTTCGAAAAAGTATGCCAAAATTGAAACTTAGGCATGGACCACCTCAATCGTTGCTGCAGGCAACGTTTACATTAAATAATCTTTCAAATGTTAATGGCAGGCATGACATCGCTTCAAATTATTATTTCATTCACTATTGCAAAATTTCTATTTATTTTTTAACTCCACCCATTAGAAATCGTTCTAACGTACAAACGTGCCTTAATTTTAAATTGAAAGGATCGCCTTCTGTGAATATTTTTGGTTTGCATTTTAGTAACTTCAACAATGCTTTATTTTGTTCTCGAAGTCGTTATCGGGAAAGCCCCAGAAATTTCTAGAGATTTTGGCGATGGTTGGTTTGTACGTCTCTCGAAAACAGACCTTTGAGAGATTTCAGTCTCTTATAAGAAAATCTAGTTAGATGATCCAATTGAAGTTCTTTCTCTAAAAAAGTGCTGAATCTCTTTTTTAAGTTATGTGTTAATTGGTTGTTTAGATGAAATTTTTTGATTGTGATATATGTTTTATCATAAATTTTGAAATTATAATTCAATTTTAGGTCCTATTCTCCATAAATAAAATGCAAAATTGAAAAATATAACTTGCAGCCCTTAATCCGCTGGCTGTCAAGTATATGGCGACACCATTGATAGAAGGAGCCACTGAGGTGCTAGCTCATCTACATCTCCTAACAAAACACGGGAGGTTTGAAACTAACTAAATGAAATTTCTGAAAATTTCTGTGGCACCTAAGCATTGGAATTCATTTGGAAATTAGTTGGAAGAGGTTTCTGTGGCACCCCCGACTGAGTCGGTTTGGGATAAGATTTTAGTATGATAATTAGACATCGGATTTTAGGTTTTTTTTGTTGATGGTCTAAAAAATTCGAAATTTTGGCATGGAGCTAATAAAAATATTTGTAATTTTTTAAGATGATCATATCCGAAATTTGCTTTTCTTTAGGTAAAAAGCATATGCTAAAATAGGTCAAAATAGGTCAAAATGTGCTCTACTAAAATACCACTCCAAATTCCTTACTTATGATTAAAGCGATACAAAATACTGAATACAAGAAGCTACTATACACAGGCAAGCGGTGTAAATGGTTCGTAGCGTACTATTCAAGCGGAATTACGGTAAAGGCCGCAAAAAGTAGTGTTGTGAATGTGTTCAGTTCACATACGAGCGAAAAGTTTGAGTCAGGTCCGAGAGCCTTATCATAAAAATATTATGAAATTTCGATTTTTCATTGCATCTGCCTAACTTCTGTACTTAGTTGCAAACGAAAATAGTGGACCTGATGATATCTGTGCATCCTTACTAATTTGGTTTTGCAAATTGGTTTCATCTCTGTCATAGTAAAATAATATAAAACATTCTGTGCGCTCTGGTCTAATCGTCCCTAAGATCACAATCATAGTTATGCAGTCATCAGTTTAATACGGAAGCAATTTCTGAAGTACACAGAAAAAAAGGTCAAATATCAGCCCTATCTTTAATAATATCAAAATAATATCAATTTTTCATATCAATGTGAAACTATTTCTACCTAAACATATGGACGCTATAAGATTACCTTGATATTTTTCAGATGAAGGCCGATTTGATACTGAAAATATCCGTATGATCCTAAATATCGTGATCTTTTTTTTCTGTGTAAATATCATTTAACTAACAAGGAGGTCCCTTAGCTAAAAAGTGTGCTAATGCAATAGATGATTTTCATCTTAATTGGCATTTAAGTTTGGCTCAATACTGATATTAATCCTCATTGATTGTAAAATATTTTATTTAAATATTCGTAAATTACCGTAAATTGGTTTGAAATAAGATTCGACTTTTTCGTCCTTCCTTTTGCATTCTCTAAGCTCTATCGTTCTTTTCAGAGTGTAAAAACCAACCCAAATTATTTTACACTTAGTTTCCTAAACGGACAACTGCGTTAGATAGTTTCGTTTTGAACCCTGAATAAAAGGCATGTTTAGATGTGCGGTCACCTACTTGGAAGCATATATTTACTCTCTAAATATGTAAAAGCATAGTAAATATTCTAGAATAGGTCGAAATAGGTTAAAATAGGTAAGCATATTCTCAAATATGCTTTTAGGTCGAAGATATGTAAATATGCAAAGCGAATAAGGATTTAAAATAATCTACTTTTCATGAAACAAATTTGTATGCAATCAGAAATTTTTTTGGACCACCCAATAAAAATATGTTTTCACCTAAAATCCGATGTCTGAAGGTAAGTGTAAAATCGGCCCTAAATTAATTTTCATTAGTTTAACAAACAAAATGTATATCGAACTAGCAAGTTTTAGCCGGCTCGAGGTCATATTATGTTTGCTTTAAACATGAACACTCAACAAGACGGAGAAGGCAAGTCAACTTTGCGATTTATTTTGCAGCGGTTTTTGCACTAATTCTGTCTGGTGGTTTGCAGTCGATGGGCAAATACAACTTAAGATAGAACCGGGAGGTTCTTGAAACAACTGTATAGTAGAGTGTCTCAAATAATTTTTTTGTGCACCGGATTTTTTCGAAAGACGTTTAGAGGTAAAGTATTTTTGAGATTTTTCGAACAAAAATTGGGTTTCTGATGACGTTCAAAAAATCCCAAAATGATCCATTTCTTGGAACAGGTGAGCCAATAAGTATTGTAGCCCTTGAGCGCCCTTGTTTTCTTTTTAAATCGTCTTCAAACACAGTAAAAATTTACGAAAAAGTGTCATATATGGTACCTAAATGAGCAAGAGCCAAATCCAAAACTTGTAATTTAAGCTCATATAAGTAAAATTTTAAAAATTTTTTAAATTTTGTTTGAAAACAAAGGAAATCGTGGTTATTGACCGAGTTATTAATAAAATTTAAAAACATTACAGGTATGTCGACCAGCCTCCTTTGTCGTGGTGTGTGATCCAGTTTAAAGTTATGTGGAAACATAACATTACATCGAGCCGTCAAAAACTTGCTAGTTTGATTATTCGAAAGGTCCTAAAAAAACAGTCGTGATATTTTATTTTTTTTTTTTTCAATTCTGAAACTTATTGTGAAAACTTATTTATATTAGATATATCGATATTGTTTTCGGCAATCCTAGCCTTGATTTCAATCAATTAATTTCTTTTAATTTCTTAATTTTAGCTAATAGTTGAATCTTTTTTTCGTGGTTTCTTATATTCCTACAAAAGTTTGTAAATTCGTAAAGGGAACTTCCAACGGAAAGTTTCACTACCTTAATTTTGGGATGACTCTAGATATATTTACTTCTGTACTTGTATAACGCTGAAGGTCTCAGAATGCGTATTAAATTAGGTAAGCGTTCCCTTTTTAATGAATTTGTTTGGATGCTCTGCTTATTTGTGTTCCTAATTAGTCTCAGCTCTGAAAATCACCATAAATTTAATTTAAATTATATTTCAACAATCAAATTCCCCAGCTGGACAACTAATTATTTAATTAACGCAATATATTTCTCTTCATTTTAAACTACTTTTGTCAATTGAAAGCAATTGTCCTTTTTTAACGCGCGCTTCATCAACAACACCATCAGCTGCTGCTGCTGCTGCTGCCGCTGCTGATTCTTCCGACTTCATCCAAAAACCTTCCAGTTTAATGGTATTGGGGCAGCGCAGGCGCTCTGCCTGTTCAGCGTGTGTGTGGGAATTTTCCAAAATGTAGCCGGGAAAATTCCAACGCATGACTGTGTGACCATTGTGACTTGAATCGCTGGTGTGGTGGATTCAAGAGATGGCGCGTGGCTTCAACTGTGTTGGACTCTGCGACCAAGTGCAACTGCACCGAATGGACGGGCAACTGCAACAAGCTTCCCTAGGTTCCCTGGTGTCTTGTGAAAGTTTTGTCAACTTTTACTTTAATCAGCTGAAACACGGGCATTTAATTTACGACCTGCCTTATCGATATGCTGGCAGTGGTTGCGCCCAAAAATTTATGCCACACACACACACACACACAGACAGCTTGAGGCCAAAGTTGAAATCAATAATTATTATATGCTAGTTGGTTGGGAAATTGAAAATGGTGGCGCGGCAGCGGTTGGTTGGCGGGTGTCGGGTGACGAAGTGCAACATGCTTGCCAGAAACTTGCTCGCTAATGTGCAGCAATAAAAAAATTGGCAAAACTGAAATTTAAATCACCAGGCGCACCATGTTGCCTACTTGTAGGCGCATGCCTGTCACCGGGGTGGCGGCAAGTGCCAACAAGAAACTTTCTAATTAGGATAATAAATTTACCCAGCATCTCGCACTTGACAACGTCGCCGGCATGAAGAGCCACCCGCCCTGCCCATCCTCCTCTCTGCCCTAAGCAGCTGTTTGGCCAACTTCTTGATGTTTTGTGGTTGCCTGCCAAAAAGAGGCAAAGCTTCTTGTAGTTAGCTGGAAATGTGTTTTCGGGTCAGCTGTGGAACTACCTTCAAGGCAGGGTTGGGGGTCTCTTGCATATAATTTATGCTGATTGCATTTTACGGCCAGCGGAAAATATTTCGCTCGCCTAAAAGTATGCAGCGGCCAGAAGTGCGCACTTGTCGCGGTCTTTTTGCTGCTGCTGCTGCTGCCTTTTGCTTTCTTTTTGTGTAAACAATTTATTTTTATTTTTGCGTTTTTTTTTCGGCGTCGAGCGAGTCAAGTGCCCCCAAAGATAAGCGCCGCGAAATGTTTCCGCTACAAAACATTTTGCTTTTTTTCGCTATGTCTATCTGTGACTGTGTTTGTGTGTGTGTGTGTGTGTGTAGGTGCTTCTATTTTTATAACCAGTGGCATGCAACTTGCGTTTGCCTTTGTGTGTTTGAGTTTTGGCAATCTTTTGCCACTTGCAGTTAGAATTTAATTTTAAATTCTGGGAAAAAAACTGCTCTAAGGACCAAACTATTGTAGGGAGGAAGTTTAAAGCGTTATAAATATCAAACATAAAGTTTTTGCTACAAGATTGAATTTATTTGCCAGACTGAATTAATGGATAGTACTAAAAGCAGTTTTGAAAGTTAGTCATGTATAAGAACAATTCCTAGTTTTGGGACACGAATGCAGCATTCGGATGGAAAACGTTAAAATATATAACATTTGTTGATGTGGCTATCATATATAATATAATGATTTTTGTTGTTGCTGAATACTAATCTTTTTTCAGAAATGCTCCATCACGTCTTAATTTTTGGTCATTTGAGGTTAGGGTTGGCTAATTGGCATTTTTTGGGGGCGTTTTAATAGAAATTCATTCTTAAAGTACTATTTCTTAACAATAAAATGAACTAACCCAAAGAATTTATGATTATTTGTAGCGAAGATATACATCCATTCTGAATATGTATGCTTGAAATATTAAAATTGTCTACTGCCCGCCCCCGCAGTTTGGAAAAAAGTCATATCTTCCACTGTTTTGTAGATCGAGAGTTTGTTCCTTCTAGAGATAGTTAGTTATTGTCAAAATTTATTGATTTGATACATTGATGTTTAATGATAAAGATCGGATGAGCGGTTCTCAAGTTATGAGCAAAAAAGAATATAAAGCCCCCCTCCCCCGCACTCACAACCAACAGCGTCATCAGAGTGATCGATACATCGATATGTGACACTGAATCCAAATAGTCATCTCTAACATAGCTGTGTTTTTAACTACTAAGAATGGAATGTGGGTCCAGAAGTTTGGTTACTGAGTCGGGCACAAATTCGCTCCAATACTATAAAGGGTCGGAGACAAACTTATTAGACTCATCCACATAGCGCTTTCGTTTTATTAAAATTATAAATAATGTCGACGTCGATACAAAGATATGAAAATAGGCTGCACTGCGTACTTCACAAGAAGCTATAGTGCCTCTGCGTGCCAGTTAAAACTCGACTTTATTAACTTTTGTTTTTGTTTACGCTTTTATGCATCAAAAAGCAGCAGAAGGTGCGATCTAACGCACAATCAAACAAAGTGCATAAGTCATTGGCACGAAATATGATGAAATAAATCCAAAAATTTGCTGAAAGAGATATTACATCATCATCTTAAATAAGTTAAAACTATTTGAAACATCATTGACAGGTAGTTTGAATCATTCTGTGATAATATCATTAACAATAAGGTAGATTGGAAACATATCTAGTACGCTCTTTTTAGAAGCCTTAATCCTAAAGAATGATATTACTATCACTAGTAGTGGATCCAGGGGGAAAGGAAGGGGGCTATAGGGGCTGAAGCCACAGGTTTAAATGTGGCTCAATCACTTATCTATCACTTATCTGCGCTGAAAAGGGCACCAGAAAGAGTTCAACTATTCTGGCAACCAAAATCCAAGCACTGACATGTGAAAAACAGACGTTGACGTTCTAAGCCAGAGTCCGGCACGTTTGAATTTTCTGTGTATACAAGCAGTAACGCCTATCCTCTGTAGCAGCGACGTCGATACACCGACAATGTACGAGCATTGCTCTCTTTTGCAACAACAAACAAGTGTTAACTGAGAGCGCTCTCGCGTATCTAAACACACACACATGCAATGGCAAAATGAGCATGTGTGTTTTGCCGGCCACTGTTATAAGCCCATTCGGAATATCTGATATATGCTTGGAACAGTTTCTTTAGTGACTAATTTTTGCACAAACTCTGCTAAAAAACACAATTTTGCAAGACAAAATAGAAAATCGACATTTTCCAAATTGCTGCATTACTTAGGAGCATTAGAAAACCTTTAAATGTTAGAAACAGCAGAACATCATCAAAGGCGGCTCAACTCATAACTCAAGCGTGCAATTTAAAAACTGAGTTTCTTATCTTTCTGCCAGTTCTTACCGCTGGCAATGCTCCAATCTTGACGCCGAGAGGGACTTTTCAGACACCAGAACTTCAGATATCATCAGCGAAAGCTCCGCACTATGGTCCCAAATCCCAAAAAGCTGGCCAAAAGTCGAAAAAACAAAATATTTTATAGGGTATTTTAATGGTTAAAATAGTTGAGGTGATACATCTGGTTTGTATTGTGACTGTTAATAATAGGGAAAGAGTCCCCACCTGGCTTAGGTATGGACTCCTTTCGTCAGCGTCGAGAGTGCCTCATCGTTGACTCGTCATGCATCGAAAATAACACAACGTTCAGAGGCGTATAGAATCGCGAATAGTTAACCGTTTTTGATTCTGAAAAAAGGATTCTACTCCAGAAAGTACGTACAATTAACAATGCATGAAATAATGGGCGTATTCAGCAGGTAATTCCGATTAGCGATTACCGATTAACGATTTGCAATTGCTGATTAGTCTCTGCTGAATGGAATTGCTAGCATACTTTAAGATATTTTGTGGCTTTAGTACTTTTCATCAATGCAAAACACTCACACAAAATCTCCAATATTTGTGGATTGGTTAAATAGATAATTTCATATGAATGTCTGTACAAAGGTAGGCTGACCCAGCAATCGTTAACCAATCATACGTTTTGTTCGATTTCTATTCAACAAACATGATTGTCAAATTTCCCAATCCCAATCGTCAATCACTTTATTCAGCAGGTAAAATCGGCAATCATAAATCACAAATCGGAATTATCTGCTGAATACGACCAATGATTCATTAAGGCATGTTTTAAATTCAACTACTTTTTGAAAAGTAAATCGAACGCAATTCCGCTTCGGGTTTGTTTAAGGGCCGTTTTCTCATGTTCCTGTTTTGTTCAAATCGAACTAGGTGGTTTTGTGTTGTTGTTGTTGTTGTTTATTATTTCTTAGTGCTACAAGTATTACGGCGATTTATGTTTATGGAACAATCTACTCGGTTGCAACGACGAAAATATAACAAAAATATACTAGCTTAAACTACGAATAAATTATATGAAATCTAATCACTAATTTACATTGAAACACAAAGAGAGAGAAAAAATGTTAAAAAAAAAAATAAAGTATATATTAGTTATATTTGTGCTATTGTTTGAGATGGTGTTCTAAACTTTTCCAAATAGTAGTGCGCTTTTTATTGATTTAATACTGTTTGGTAAATGATTCCATAGGCGAATAGCAAATGGGAAGAAATGGAAGTCAGTGTACCGAGTTCATTTTAGGGCAGATTAGATTTTTAGTTCGTTGAGACGCAGCAGCAAAATTTAGTATCTCATACAGATATATGAAGGCTCTGAGGTGTTAATTATTTTGTGCAGGAAAATGAGAACTCTCAAGCAGATCCACGAGCTTAACGGAATGTCAAAATTTTCTCTTGCAAATTCAGATATGTGACTGGTTCAAGCTTTGTTGTAGACATACCTAGCTATATTGTTGAGCAACATTCAGTTTAGATCTAGACTTTGCACTACAACTACCAAACACTTCCACACCGTATAAAAGCGAAGGTGCTATATATGTTTTTGCAATCAGTTGTTTAATATGTGTTGGAATTAAACTTTGAGTTTCGTTATGCCAATTAAGTTGTTTATGTGGGCCATCCCATGATAAAACATTTTAAATGTAAAACCTAAATTTACTGCTCTCTCAACGTAGCCTATATTTATACCATCAATCTTTATATTTGGTAAGCAGCCTGTATCAAATGTCTTTTTTATACAACAATGCACTTTGACTTTTTTGGGTTGATTTTTAGACCATTTTTCATTGCCCAACTCCGTACCAGCTCAAGTTCACTATTACAAACATCAACACATTCAGAAATTTTGTTTAACGGGCGACTAACATACATCTGGACATCATCTGCATACATTTGAATTTCACATTTAGACAGAACACATGGGAGGTCGTTAACATATATCGAAAAAAGTAATGGTCCAAGAACTGATCCTTGCGGGACGCCACGATTTAGTGACAGAAAGGATGATCTTCTATTCACAGTAGCTACTGCTTGCAATCGGTTATGTAGGTAAGAGCTCATCAATTTTAATGCTGTACTGGAGAAATTATATAATCTACCAAGCTTTGTGCAGAGAATCTCGTGATTGACTAAATCAAACGCTTTGCTATAATCTAGCAAAGTCAAAAATGTTACGTTGCCCTTGTCCATATTTCGTCGTATATCTTCACTGATTTTAATTACGGTAGTAGTGCAACTTCGTTGTTTTCTGAATCCTGATTGTCTGTCATTCAGCAAAGAGTTTTCCTGCATGAACTTAGATATTTGGCTAGACATGACTTGCTCAAATGCTTTAGATAAGAACGGTAATATGGAGATTGGACGATGCTCATTATTGTTTTTTGGAATTGGCAGAATTTTTGCTATTTTCCAGGCATGAGGAAAAACGGAAGTCATTAATGCTGTGTTGTATATATGAGTTATATGGGATAGAATTTGAGGAAGAAGAATTTTTATAAATTTGGGGTCCATTTCGTCTAGTCCAATGGCATTTGACTTTACTTTAAGGATAGAAGATAGGACATCACATTGATCAACACATACAAAGTTAAAACATGGACCTAAATTATTATATGCTTCAGAAGTCAGGTACGTATTGTCAATGATATCAGGTACTTCAGATAGTGATTGCACGAATTTTCTATTTAGATCATTGGGATCAATATCTTTAGATATATTCGGCCTTGGTTTACCAACTCCTAAACACTTAATTTCCTTCCAAAACTGGTTGGATGATATTGCACTTGTGAGTTTCGAGGCATAGTAGCTTCTTTTTGCAGAGTTGCATTTAAACGTTACGGCTTTCCGCTGAGTCTGGTAGTCTCTAAATAGACGATCTGTCCTGTACCGTTTCCACTTCTTATAGGCTTCGTTACGTTTTATAATAGTTGTTTTTATATCGGCATTAAACCACGGTGCTTGTTTTGGTTTCAAAATTTTTTGTCTAAGTGGTGCATGCTTATTGTATAGACTTTCAATATTTGTGTTCATGTATTGAAGTTGGTCGTCTACATTTGTCATCGTATAGATAATGTCAAAGTTAAAAGTATGGAAATCATGGAGTAACTGATTATAATCAATATTTTTAAAGTCACGGTAAGTTATGGCGCAGTCATGAGATTCAGGGACTATATTATATACTAAGAAGAGTAGGTCATGCTTCGAGAAAGCAGGCACTAAAAGTTGGTCATATAAGATAGCCTTATTCGGATTATTTACAAAAATAACGTCAAGTAGTGTGTCACTGGTGTTGGTAAAATGGGTCGGTTGGGAATTGTTCACAAGTGTCAGGTCGAGAGTTTCCATGTTTGAAGAGAGGTGTGATTCCGATAGCATGTCACTGTTAAGGTCACCAGTTACAATGATATCTGTAAAATCTAATGAAATAGAAGTCAATACATTTAGAGCTTCAGTAAAGTCAGTTCTTCGGTGTGGCCTATACATGCATCCAATTAGCGTTTTTGAGGTGAGTGTAGAATTTACAAGTTCTAGAAATAGATACTCAATTGGGCTGTCAGCTGGTTGTTTTGCAACTACTTTGGCATGTAAATTTTTATTTAAATATATAGCTACCCCCAGCGTGGCCTAAGCGATCCGATCGGAACAATTCATACCCATCACAAGAAACCAATACATCACAAACATCTAACGAAAACCAAGTTTCAGACACACATATCACATCTATACCCGAATTTACAAAAAGAAACCTAAATTCATCTATCTTTCTTACCAAACTCTGCGCGTTTATGTGAACAATCTGTAGGCCTTTCCTCTGCTTGCT